>BSBK01007973.1:0-127500 GCA_027943335.1 Chamaecyparis obtusa | reverse complement strand
CTGCACAAGGAGAGGCACAACATACAGACCCTTCAGTCAGTGCAGGACATTAGTTCTCTGATGTTGGCCTTGACGATGTTGAGTTCAACATGACCACTACAGGTTATCTAGATTTTTTGACACATGATGATACGACTTCCATGCCATCTCATCTGGTTAGTCCATTGCATTCATCATTAGAGAGGCATGTGCAGTCTACTCATGTTGCAGATGCAGATTTGAGCTTGGACCAGACACAACAAAATCTTGATACCTTGGTTGATAGGATTGAGGCCAAGGAATCTGAGTACTATCAGTTTCCACCACCTGCACAAGTATAAATCATATTATATACATGTATTTTTAATGTTACAATTAAACTTAAATTTATTTTCAAAATTTCAATCAATTGAAATTTACATGAACATGCACGTATATATGATATATATTTTTTGTCTACCACGATATGCCTCTTATTACTCCTTCTTTGGGTACTGATCGTGTACGTCGTTGGGACTCACTTGATGATGACATTAGTAGTGGACATGTGAGTTTTTAATTTATTATCTATGTTCCACACACTTTATAACATGTTTTATTGTACAATGTTTATATATTTTAATTTATATATCTCTTTCTTTGTAGGGATTTGCACATCCTTCAGAGAATGATAATCACTCTGGGTGTGATTGCTTAGTGAGGAGTCGACATGATGAGTCATAGGCAAATTCATATTTGATTAGAGACATATTTCATATTATGTATGTATGTGTGTGTGTGTGTGTATGTGTATATATATATATATATATATATATATATATATATATATATATATATATATATATATATATATATATATATATATATATATATATATATATATATATATATATATATATATATATATATATTCACGTGTTTGATGAACTATATTTCATTTCTAGACTCTACATGACTGATTGATGTGTTTGATGTTATATTTCATTTCTAGACGGGCTTTTGATAGAATGTTTGACACATGATTGATTCATATTTATAGTACTTGATCTACACACATGATTGATGTTTCATGCATGTTATATATATACTTTCACTCTAGATACATGTGCATGTGTGATGAACCTGTAAATTTTCAATACTTTCAATAGATTACATACACATACATGTACATGTTTAATTTAAATTTGATGAACTTGATTTCAATAGATTACATACATGAATGATGTTTGAATTAAATAGATTACATACATGAATGATGTTTGATTGTACACATGTTTATTTAATGAAAGTTATGAATGATGTAAATTTGACACATGTGACAGCTATATAATTGAGGTCCCTAGATCTTTCATTGAATCTTACTTATATATTTAAATGTACATTCGATAATAGTTGTGCACGTACTTTTAATTTAATGTTGTTGTACTTCAAGTAGATTTTATATTTAAAACATGTATGTCCTAATGTAACACATGAAAATTCAATACATACACACATTCATATTCCAAAGTTAGAGTACTTCATATTTAGGTAGATAATTAATATATCATATCCACTTATAAGACATAAATTTGAGATCTATATATATTCTTAATTTTTAATTTAATTCAAGCTCCATTCACTATGGGCACTGGTAGGAAAGAATGGAGCTAAGAAAACCTTTGGTCTCGCCCGTGAAAAATTTAGTTCAAATCATATTTCATGCTTGATTTAGTCCACATCAAGTGGTCCATCTCTCTCAAATAACATTTAATATTCTCTCATGGTCGTCAGTATCAAGTCTCCACTTACGAATGCCACATCCCATCACAGGAACAAGAGATAGGACGGTGGCAATTACAAGATGACTATACTAATAAACCTTATTGTTAGGTTGATAATCAATAAAATGAATCCCATGTTTAAGTATTTTGGTTTGCTTCAAATATGTTCCTTGCACGACAACTGAACCTGCATAATGTGTTCCTCAATGTTAAATATATAGATACATGATAAATACTAACCATATAAACAAACTTAAATACAGTACTAGAACCTCTGGGAAACATAATTCCATCGCTTATTTCATTCTGTGTTAGCTTCATCCTCTCCTTGCAGCAACGTAATAAATAGTAACTAACACCTTCCACATTTCCAGGCTCTGCTACTACTGCAAAAATATGTCCTGCATTTAAAGTGAACTTTTAATTTTAGGAACTTGTAAATATAAATTAAACAAACTTTATTTAAATGAATTGAGTTTATGAATCCTTTTTAAAATCATGTACATAAACACACACGTACCAATTTTGATCAAACTTGAAATATGGTCATAATCTGTAGAAATCAATCGAATGTCGTCAAAGCTTTCATCCTGAACATCATTTGTGTTTGTAACATCTAGTGGAACCAAATTCCATTCACTAACATATCCACATTTTTGGTTGATACATTCGTGATAGTTTTCAGAAATGCAGTCATAACAAAAACATGAATAATCTCTAGTGTACAATGACCACACATTACTATCTGTACTCATAACTGAATGTAGGGATCTTGTTTTGTCTACTCTCTTGCATCCATGGATTGATCTTCTATCAACACCTAAACAATAGAGAGGTCACATGTAAAAATTAAAGACATATATATTATAAGTTAACTCAAACAATGATCAATAAATTTAAAATTAGTACATGTTATCTCGCAAAATACTCGGAAGGGTATGACTCAATCTGATCATGATGATGTGTTATCATGATTTGGCACCATAAAATGCATCTTGCACCACTCAACTACATCATGAGCATTATTTATATGATATCCCTGATAGTCCAGTTGATACTTTCTTAAAGCACATTTAATACAAGCTCTTGCACTGTCATGCTCTCCCTTTCCATGTCCACTCTCAAAGAAAATCCAAATATGTGGTATCTTTTGGTATCGATGATATGTACATAGTGTGTAAAATGGCCTTACTGATTTAAATTATGCTGCACATCCATCCGACCAAACAAAATGCTTTTCAATTTTGATGCCTTTGTTTTCCAAATATCCAAAAAATGTCTTAAAGCAATGCTTGACAAAATGTATGTCATGCTCTTTATCATCACTAATGTAAAAGTGATATTCTTTCTTTATGACTCCTGATTCATATGTACTTTCAACACCATCCAAATCTAATTGTGCATGTTGATAAGACACATGTACCATGATAGTCACCTGCTCAGTATAATAGTATTCTGCTTGAAGTTTTTTTTGAGATACAAAGGAGTAGTTCTCTGCAAAATCAACAATTGATAAAATCGTTCCAACTGGAAAAGATTCTTTTTATATTTGGAATTGTTCTGCCTGCCATTTAGCAAAAAAAACATGTCGTATGTATGGTTGAATCAATTTACGAAATTCTCCATAAATTTTGCAACAGGTATCTCGTCTTCTACATATTCCACCCTTGTTGATTCTTTCCCAACTTTTGTTTCAGACTTTATGTACTTTTATCTCTTACATTTTATCATCCTCACCATGTCAGTATCTTCAAGTCTCGAAGGAAATTTAGCCAAATCCCCGCATGTTTGACAAGTTCCTCTTATGCAATCTATTTCAGGTATTTCATGATCAATTGATTTGTTACATAAGATTGATGTTATGAATTGACTTGGACGTTTAGGAAAATCATTTTGAGAACCACCACTTTCTTTTATCATCTTTCTAAACCCTTGGTAGTAGAGATCGAATTCAATGTGATATCGATAACAACAAGTTTCAAAAGATTTATTTATCTTTACAAAAAATGGCTTTAATCTTTCAAACTATTATACACTAAGTTTGCACCCTTGTTTCAAGCTCTCTTGGTCTTGATAACTTAGTATAACATGGGAATCATCTCCAAGTTGTGGGACCTATGCTAACTGAGATGAGACCTCCAGGTTCTAGGTTGGTTCCTCTTGGATAATCACCTTAATTTGCTTCTTTAATAGGAAAGTAAATTCTTTGAGGGGAAAAGGGATAGGAGTGCATGAAAGGGAAAATAGCTGAAGAAAATTATCCTACTAGGTGATACACTGAAATATGGTATGAATTGCAGTATGGAGGATGAAGTCAGTGCATGAACTTAGGTCTAGGAGATCACAACTTATTGAATAGGCCTGCATCAATACTTCATAGAAGGGTCTGCAAACAAACATTCACTTCTGCAACTAGGTATAGGAATGAGACAGACTGTTAGGGGGTTAAAGAATACCCACAAGATCATTCAAATCAAAGCATCCAAAAGAATACACAAGAATTGCAGAAAGAAAGAGGGATCAAGAACCCTAAGATATCACTGAAAACATGCTTATACTAAACTCAATAAGAGAAAATTTAGACAAGAAGGCATAGGGACAAAAATAATGTCACAAAATACCTTTGCAATATCTAAAGTTCCAATGAAAGTTACAAACTACAGAAAGTCAGAGGGCAAAAAGAATGCCATGGATAACTCCTTAGAGAGAAAATTCTCTTTTACAATTGCCAACTCTAAGCTTCAAAAGCTCCAAAAAACAATATATACATCTCCTCCATTGCACACAGGTAGGAGAAAAACCTAATTAGGGTTACAAATTTTCATGATAAAAACCCTAATTCTGTCAAATTTGATCATAAATGCATCGTAGAGATATCTTGGCTAATCAGATATTAGTCCTTGCAAGTCCATCCCATCTCTCTACAAGTTGAAAACCTCACACCACAACCATGACCTTGTCTCTACAAGTCGGGCTCATCATGAATGCTCAAAATCTGACCCTTACAAATATTTATATTTTGAAGTACAGAAGGCCACAGGTGGCGCCAACCTTTAATGCTTCTGCGGTGTAAGAACACTGACATGGTACCCTAAGAAATAAATAAGTGATGGCCATCATATATTCTTCATCATCCTCCCAACTACAACCATCCTAGAAACATCAATTTTGAACAACCCGTAACCTCGCATTTGACAAACAGCAACAAACTAGCAAGAAACACTGTGAAAGATATTTAAATTTGAAAAATAACAGCTAGCAGGCTCAGTTTAAAATGCGACCATCGATATCATTCTTTCCTGGTAGATGAATGACCTAGATCACCTTTGTAACAGTCACAAGCCCCTTCTGAAAAGTCAAATGCCACATCACCAGTTGAAACCAATGAGAAGCGACCACGTCAACATGACTGACACCTCACTAGGCAGAAGAATCTCGACTTGCATTGGAAGGTGGTCACATGATCGCAAAGTGGAAGAAGATTCCTCATGATCATGCAACAACCGTAGATCCTCATTAACTACCACCTCACTTAAGATACTCAGACCCACTGACAACTCCCTATCACCATCTAGCCGGCTAATCAGAAATGAGCACATCACAATGAGGCCCCACCTGACAGAGCTCTGGCAATAAAGCAAGATCAACGGTTGGCATATGATCACATGGGCTAAGAATATTCTATGCGATCATAAGACAGTCATTAGATCTTAAAGGAAAGATAGAACACTGGGCCCGCTCTGACACAGCTCCACGTCATAACCCTACGACCAATCAGGAGCAAACACCTTGGACTATGTGGCAGTGGACCCACTAACAATTGAAGCGTTGTGTTGAAGAAGAGGATCGATGGTTGTTGTTATACCATGATGCTTAAAAAGGCATCATCTTTATGCAATGGTATAATGACAATCATTAATCATGCTCGGATCATAACTGCCTCAGAACTGGGACTGCTAAACAAATAGTAACCGCTCACCGAGTCGCAGGATGTTAAGAACTTAACCACCAGGAATAGGAGATCTTGCGACCAGTTAGAAAATAAAGCACACGTGAAGAAATGAAGCCCTTAATTGACCAAAAAGGTAACTATGAAAAAGAACAGGCCAAAGGGTTTTTTGAGGGTTTTGCCAACAGTCATATTTTAAAAAATAAAGACTTGCAGACCAGGGAGTTAAGTGATTGCAGAGACCAGAGGATAGGACACAAGGCCATAAAAATTTTTCAGAGGGTTGAACAGGGTTACAAAAATATTGGATAGATTCTAGCCTGTGGCCAAATTTTTATGGAACAGGAAAATTGGGTAACATTTTGGCGATTTTTGCTGGATGTCAGCCTGTTAGACATGGAAACCAGTGGCCTTAATGAAAATCATTGGGCATGGAGTCATCTCTTGAATATAAAACCTTGATAGAGAGATAGACCTAGAACCAGAGGGACAAAACTATGCACGAGCACTTCTTGAAAAGCAAGGAAAGCTAACCTAGAAAGCAAAGAAAGAAAGCAAGAAACATATTCATAGAGATTTACAAGGAAGGATTAACCTCAAAGCAAGGCTTCAAGTGGAAACCATTAACTGAAATAGGAAAGACATCTCCTTCAAGAGTTGATAGTTGAAAAGCATTAAGCCCCTTACACTCTATAATAACAAATGGTCCACCCTAGAAGGACTCAAACTTTGTATGTCTGCCAAGCTTTGATCTGAATTCATCCCATTTGAGAACTACATCTCCAACTTTGAAGTCTCTGGGTCTGGCTCTTCTATCAAAACTTCTCTTTGTCTAAATTTGATGGAACTCCATATACTTCATGGATTTGTCTCTGAGTTCTTCTAACTCCATGAGCTGAGCATACCTAATTTGTAAAGGGTCTCCTTCTTCAAACAAGGCATATTGAGTGGCCAAGTCCAAAGCTAGAAATTCAATTGAAATGGACAACTTAGCTTCTTTACCATATACCAACACATAAGGAGAATTCCCAATGATCTTCTTTGGGGTAATCCTGTCTAACCATAAGGCAGATTTCAACTTAGTATGCCAATCTCTTTGGTTGTCTTGTAGAATTTTCTTGATTATCCTAATCAAGTTCTTATTAGTTGATTCAGCAAGACCATTGCCTTGAGGGTAGTAATTTGAACTTGTATTCAGATAGATGCCATTTCTGATTGCCCATTCTGAGACTTTAAGACCTGTGAATGCTAAAGCTTTATCTGATATTATGGAGTATGGAGTGTCAAAACTATGAATTATATCATCATAAAAACTTAAGACATCACTCTCATTTGATTCTTTCAAGGCAACTGCCTCTGTTCATCTAGTGGAATAATCTGTCGCAGTGATTATTGACTTGTGTCCTGCACTAGATGGAGGATTGATCATGCCAATGAAGTCTATGCCCCATCTCATGAATGGTTGTTCTGTTTTGACTGGTTGAAGGGGTAGAGCTGCAAGCCTTTCTTTTCCTGCAAACATAGCACATTTGATGCATTTCCTCACATAATCATGAGTATCCTTAAAGATAGATGGCCAATAGTATCCAGCCCTCATGATTTTAAAAGTAGTAGTCCTAGGGGAAAAGTGACCTCCAGAAGGTCCATCATGAAATTCAAATAGGACATCAGCTATCCTTTCTGAATCAATACATCTTAAAAGGACACCATTGTGATCCTTTCGAAAAAGAACCTCATCTATCAGCACAAAGGGAATAGATTATAACCTATAATATCTTCTTTTTGTTGAATCAAGGCCTACAGGACATTGTCCTATCCTTAAGTAATGAATCATGTTAGGCAACCAACCTGATGCCTTGGCATGTTCCTTTGTGAAATGAACAACTAGAGATGCATCTGTTTGTTCTGATTTCTTTGAACTTTCATCCCCTGCCAAATGCTCACAAAGACCTCTTCCTCTAACCAACTTGGTGGTTTGGATATCAATGTCATACTCCATTACTTTGGTAATCCAATCAGCTCTTTTCTCATTTAGGTCCTTGGAAAGAAAAAATTCTTTGACACTTGGATGAGTAACCTTCAAGTGTACCTTGTTATGGGTCAATAGATATCTAAACTTTTTAAGTCTCTTTACCACAGCAAGTACATGTTTCTCCACAAAAGAGTACCCTTGTTCATACTCTTCTAAACCTTTGCTGAAGAAGGTAATAGGCTGCTCCAACCCTTCTAAATTTTCTTGAGTCAGCATTGTAGATATAGCATCATGACCTCCATAAGCATAAAGGATAAAATCCTTACTGAAATTTGGGTTTAATAGAGCAGGAGCTTCTATCAAGGCTTCTTTGATGGCTTGGAAATTAGCTTTTCCTTCTTTAGTCTAGCTGAAAGTTGAACTCTTCTTCAACATGGCTATCAAAGGCTTCAATAACTCTACAATATTAGGCAAGAAATGCCTAACAAAATTAATCCTTCCTATGAAGGATTGGAGACTTTTCCTATGATGTGGCAATGGTAGCTCTAAGATGGCTGCAATTCTCTTAGGGTCTACTGTAATTCCTTTCTTGGATACTATATATCCTAGCAATTTTCCTTCATGAACTGCAAACACACATTTCTTGGGATTAAGAGATATCCCAAACTCTCTACATCTTTCAAAGATTTTCCTTAGATGTTTGATATGATCTATTGCATGTTTAGAATAGATAGTTATGTCATCTAAGTAGACCAATACAAATTTGTATATGAGGCTTTTAAAGGCCATATTCATTGCCTTTTGAAAACTAGCACTTGCATTTGACAAACCAAAGGGCATCTTTTGATAAGCCATGGTTCCCCACTTGGTTGTAAATGCATTCTTGTATTGATCCTCTTCATTAACTAAAATCTGATTGTATCCTGAATAGCCATCCAATAATGAAAATCTCTCAGATCCAGAGACACATTGTAAGATTTTCTCCATAGAGGGTAATGGATGGCGGTCTTTTAAAGAGGCCCTGTTAAGATCCCTGAAGTCAACACATAACCTCAACTCCCCATTCTTCTTCCTTACAGGAACAAGGTTGGAAACTCAACTAGTATGTTTGATGGGGTAGATGATACCACTTTCTATCAATTTGAGCACTTCTTTATGCATAAGTGGCTCAAGCTTGGGATTAATAGGCCTCTTTTTTTGCCTCACTAGTTTGGCATTAAGCTCTAATTCAATAGTGTGCTAAGAAAGGGCTAGATTAAAACCTTTGAGGTCTTCATATTGCCATGCAAAAACATCACTGAATTCTTTGAATAATTGGGTATAAGCCTATTTTTCTAAATTAGTGTTTACTTTTCCAAATTGTAAGCTTTTGCCTAGTTCCAACTCTAATTCAACACAATGTTCTTGTTGAACCACCAGGCCAGCTTTATTCTTCTTGACTTGATCATCCTTGTTGAAGATAGTCTCTAAGGTGACAAGACCTCTAGGCATTTTATTAGACTTAAGTTGTATCACTTGATCACCATAGTTTTGCAATAGCCTGTCTTGGTTATGTTCTGAGAAGACATCTTCTTCAAACAAGAATTGCAGAATTTGTTCATCATTGTCAAACACTTGCCAATTAGTATTATTATCAGGGATAGAAGGTCTGACAATCACCTTGATATGTTGTTGGGTCTCCTCCTTTGAAACATTGTTAGGAATGTCATATTGAGACCCAATAGCAGCTAATCTATCTGCATTTTGATTTAGCTTCCTAGGGATGGCAACAATATTGAAAGCACAAAAATCTTCAATTGCATCCCAAACTCTATGTTTGTATGCTTTCAAGGTGTCATTTTTGGTTGCACTTATCCCTCTCACTTGGCTAACTACTAACTCACTATCACCATAAACTTTTAAGGCCTTGAGCCCTCTTTTTATAGCCCATTCCAGTCCATTCACTAGACTTTCATACTCTGCAGTGTTGCTAGTGCAGGAGAAACTAAATCTGAAAGCTGTATAGTATATTTCTCCTTTTGGGGACACTAGCATGGCACCGCCACTAGAACCATGTCTGCTTCTAGTGCCATTAAAAAATAATTTCCAAACTTGGTTACTCTGATCCTCTGAATCAATGTCTTCTTTGAGGAGGTTTGGTTCTATGGATCCACTTTCTTGTATCAAATAACTCCCCAAACCAGCATCCCAAATGACATTTTCTTGGGCCTCAAAAGCCTTCTCTGATTCTAGTTCATCTAATAAAATATCAGGGATACTTTTTTTCTTAGTGTTTGCTTCTTTGATAGTTGGGAAATCACTGTCATCAAATATAGGGCAGCTTGCATTGATGGTATTGGACACATATGGTTCTATATGGTGTGTTTCCCAATGATTTAGATTTGATGGTAACCTTGGTACCATATCTTGTGTGGAAAAGAATGTGGTACCAATCTGAAGAAAGGTAGCCTCCTATTTTGGCTGTGAACTCCCTTGAAAGACATATGGAAAATAAAGCAAGGAGATCTATGATATATATATCAAGTGGGATGGAGAAATTAGGACTAGCATGAAGGATTAGACTGGTATCCTTAGCCACACCTATAGTGTTAACTGAGGATCCATCAAGTTGTGTAACCTTCTTTTGGAGGGGTTCATATTTAAGTCCTAATTGGTCAACCACCTTTTTGGGCATTACAATACTAGTAGCTCCACTGTCTACAATACAATTATGTACTAAGGATTTTCCAATAATCAAGGATACATAAAAGGGAGGTGGTTTTGAGTTCCTACCTTGCATGGTATTGGCTTTGGAGTTGCAACTTGGAGCCTCCTTTTCTTGATCAGTGTTGACCAACACTGGCTTTGTAGCTTCTTTTGTAGGCTGAGGAGTTGTCATTTCAGTCATGGCTTTCTTCAAAATCTTAGGTTGTCCTAGAATAGCCAAAGAGTCCCACATAGACATGGTAATGTTCACCTTCTTCATGTTGTCTACAATGTTGAAAGGTGTCACAGTGTGTACTCTTTGTTGTGCTTTTACTACAATGGGCTCCACTTCTTTGAGAGTATGTCCTTCTTTGCCTGTAATGGCAGGAGCCTTCTTAAATATGATGGGAGTAGCTTGCTATAGTGGCTCTTCAGATGTAGTGGCCTTAGTCTCAGAATCCACTCACTCCATGTCTTGAGCTCTTCTCTTTAACCTTGTGTTGACAGCAATGGAAGGTTCACCAATAACTCCATTGAAATCTTGTTGCTCCCAATTGAAAAGAGTGGTCTCATTCTCTTGTGGTTCTTGTTGAGGAACTGATCCACTGGAAGAAGCCTCTGATTGAGCTTGTGAGGCATTTTGAACCATTAGTGCTTGGTTCATCCATCCATTTGAACATGTAGCCTGATTATGAAGCTGATTACAAGGGAAACACCATTCATTGTCCATAACCATATTATTTTGACTAGGAACCATGTCCCTAACTGGATTCATAGAATTGAGAGGTGCAGGGTTGTATGGTTGGAATGGTCTTTGATTAAAATTTTGCCTTTGTCCTTGATACCCTCCTTGGTATTGTGGCCTATTTTGTTGATAAGGTTGTCCTTGATTCTAATATTATTGATTAGGACCTTGGCTTTGTGGCTAAAAGGGTGGTCTAATTCCTTGCCCTTGCCTCTTTAGATTCGTGACCTCTTTAGTCAAAGTCTGCAAAAAATTTGTCATTTCTTGCTGACTATTTTTTTTACTATTCTTGATCTCTTACAGCTCTTGAGAGAAACTTGCTTTTAGCTCCTGACCGCTAGTACTGGCCTGAGGTGCTAATATGGTGGGAATAGGGGTAAATGGGGGTACTTGTGCAGGTGCAATGGGCTGAAGGCTAGAAAAGATGGGCATGGGTGGCCTTCTAGCTATCATACCTACTTGGATTAAACAATTTTCAGCCCTGATAGCTATGTCAACAGCTTGGGGTAAAGAGGTACCACCCATAGATTGGATCATGATAGAGATTTGACCATTCAAACTTTGCAAGAAATATAAGAAAGCATGGTCAGCTGATGGCCTCACCGAGACTGGAATTATATTCCATGTCTTGAGGAGTCTATTGTTATAATCCATCATTTGTTCTTGAGGGTCTCTTTTAATGGTTGTCAACTGCTCGACCAAAGACAAATTGTTTGATTTATCCTCAAAATGCTTACTTAATGCATCCCCTAATTCATCCCATGAAGTAATGGAACCAATAGTTAAAGTTCTAAACCATTAAAGAGCCTTACCTTTTAGAGAGGCTGCTAATAATTTGGTGGCCACATCTTCTTGAGTTATATTGTGTATGCTGCAGATAGTGGTCACATCTCTTATATGCTCAAAAGTTGTAGTTTGGCCTTCACCTATGAAATCAGGTAGACTCTTTAGTGCCACCAAGGGCACATCATGATATTGAGCAAAGACTAATGGACTTCCCTGGTTGAAAGGTGCAAAAGAAAATTGCCTAGCCATTGTAGGAGTTGAAATTTGTTGAGTAGCAACTATGTGAGTTGTATTTGGCGCTAGATTTGAATCTTCTTCTAGATCTCTGGTTAGAGATCTCCCTCTTCTTCTGAGATGAAAGGGAAAAGGTCTCCTTTCTAAAGTATCAGGAGGTGTAGACTGTACCCTCCTTGCAGGAGATGTTCTCTGGGTTGATCTACCTTTGTAGCCTCTTTTTAAGGGCAACTCTGAAAATTCAATAGGCTTTGAGCTCCTAGTCTCAATCTTTCTCATAAACTTTGAACAAGTTCAGCCTGGATTTGTGAAATCAGTGGAGTCGCCAGATATACTTGATAGAAAAACTTTTAAAAGACTATATTATGTAGTCAGTATATCAAAGATAGCATAATCTTTCAAAATGAACTTCTTTTTCTATCCCACCGAGCGTGCCATAATTGTTATACAGTAAGTTTTCACCCTTGTTTCAAGCTCTCTTGGTCTTGATAACTTAGTATAACATGGGAATCATCTCCAGGTTGTGGGACCTATGCTAACTAAGATGAGACCTCTAGGTTCTAGGCTGGTTCCTCTTGGATAATCACCTTAATTTGCTTCTTTAAATAGGAAAGTAAATTCTTTGAGGGGAAAAGGGATAGAAGGAGTACATGAAAGGGAAAATAACTGAAAGCAAATTATCCTACTAGGTGATACACCAAAAATATGGTATGAATTGTAGTATGGAGGATGAAGTCAGTGCATGAACTTAGGTCTAGGAGATCACAACTTATTGAATAGGCCTGCATCAATACTTCATAGAAGGGTCTGCAAACAAACATTCACTTCTGCAACTAGGTATAGGAATGAGATAGACTGTCAGGGGGTTAAAGAATACCCATAAGATCATTCAAATCAAAGCATCCATAGGAATACACAAGAATTGCAGAAAGAAAGAGGGATCAAGAACCCTAAGATATCACTAAAAAAATGTTTATACTGAACTCAATAAGAGAAAATTTAGATAAGAAGGCATAGGGACAGAAAGAATGTCACATAATACCTTTGCAATATCTAAAGTTCTAATGAAAGTTACAAACTGCAGAAAGTCAGAGGGTAGAAAGAATGCCACGGATAACTACTCAAAGAGAAAATTCTCTTTTACAATTACCAACTCTGAGCTTCAAAAGATCCAAAAAACAATATATACATCTCCTCCATTGCACATAGGTAGGAGAAAAACCTAATTAGGGTTACAAATTTTCATGATAAATACCCTAATTCTGTCAAATCTTATCATAAATGCATTATAGAGATATCTTGGCCAATCAAATATCAATCCTTGTAAGTCTATCCCATCTCTCTACAAGTTGAAAACCTCACGCCACAACCATGACCATGTCTCTACAAGTCGGGCTCATCATGAATGCTCCAAATCTAACCCTTATAGATATTTTTATTTTGAAGTACAAAAGGCCACAGGTGGTGCCAACCTTTAATGCTTCTATAGCGTAAGAACACCGACATGGTACCTGAGAAATCAACAAGTGGTGACCATCAGATATTCTTCATCATCCTCCCAATTGCAACTATCTTGGAAACATCAATTCTGAGCTACCTGCGACCTCACATTCGACAAACAACAATGAACCAGCAAGAAACCCTATGAAAGATATTTAAATTTGAAAAAAAATGGCTAGCAGGCTCAATTTAAAATGCAACCTTCGATATCATTCTTTTTTGGTAGATGAACGGCCCAGATCACCTTTGTAACAGTCACAAGCCCCCTCTAAAAATTCAAATGCCACATCACCAGTTGGAACCAATGAGAAGCGACCACGTCAACATGACTGGCACCTCACTAGGCAGAAGAATCTTGACTTGCATCGGACGGTGGTCGCATGATCGCAAAGGGAAGAAGATTCCTCACAATCATGTGACATTCGTAGATCCTCATTAACTACCACCTCACTTAAGATACTCAGACCCACTGACAACTCCCTGTCACCATCTGGCTGACCAATCAAAAATGAGCACATCACAATGAGGACCCACTTGACAGAGCCATAGCAATAAAGCAAGATCAACGATTGGCATATGATCGCATGGGCTAAGAATATTCCATGCAATCATAAGACATTCGTTAGATCTTAAAGGAAAGACAGCACACTGGGCCCACTCTGACATGGCTCCATATCATAACCCTGCGACCAATCAAGAGCAAACACCTTGGACTATGTGGCAGTGGACCCACTGACAACTGAAGCATTGCGTTGAAGAAGAGGATTGATGGTTGTCATTATACCGTGATGCTTAAAAAGGCATCATCTTTATGCAACGGTATAACGACAATCATCGATCATGCTCAGATCATAACTGCCTCAGAACTGGGACCGCTAAACAAACAGTAATCGCTTGCCAAGTCACAAGATGTTAATAACTTAACCACCGAGAATAGGAGATATTGCAACCAGTTAGAAAATAAAGCACACGTGAAGAAATGAAGCCCTTAAGTGACCAAAAAGGTAACGGTGAAAAAGAACAGGCCAAAAGGTTTTTTGAGGGTTTTGCCAACGGTCATATTTTAAAAAATAAAGACTTGTAGACCAGGGAGTTAAGTGATTGCAGAGACCAGAGGATAGGACACAAGGCCATAAAAATTTCTTAGAGGGTTGAACAGGGTTACAAAAATATTGGATAGATTCTAGCCTATGGCCAAATTTGTATGGAATAGGAAAATTGGGTAACACAAACATTGTTTGTCCAATCTTAATGTCAGGATTTGAGTTACAAAATGAGAGATACAACTCATGCTGTGTGGTGTCCAACCAATGTTTTGTGTGCTAGAAATATTCCTTAGGCCCAGTCCTCTTCTTGATAACGTCTCTTGTATTTGGTGAAGGACGAGTATGATCAGTCCAAAATGACGTAACTAAGTTCCTAATTGTTTCATTAATTCTATCAGACTGAGGAGCTCTACACATTAGTGCCCAATTACCTTCCAATGTAGTACCATCCAAATTGATTCTTCTTTTTAAATAGTGTGTCATTGTCTTCCTACTGTACCCGATTTGAGATGAAAGTGAAGAAATTTTTCTTCTTTGGGACATGTTTTTATTTAAAATAGATGTTAGTATCACTCTTCTTGAAATGGACCTATCTGTAGATCTAGTTGTTTTCCCAATGGAATGCAAACCTTCCTTAACACTGTCAACAATATTTTTTTGTACGTTACTTGATTTTAAATTTTTCAAACTTGCATCTACACCCAATAATTTTAATGGCTCTTTTAACTCATCTTTAAGAAGTGTAATTGATAATAGTTGAGTTTTTTCAAGTGTACCAAGATTCTCAAATTGTTTCATTATTTTCTTAGACTTTTTATTCAATGCCCTCTTCGTAATATTTATGGGTTGTTTAGCATAATCTCTCAATTTTTCCACATCCATTTGAATTAAATGATCTATGATTTTATGATTAATTTTTCTCTTCAACTGTTGGAGTAGACTATCATTCGCATATGTTTCTTACACTTCCACTGCAAATAAAATAAAATAAAAAATCTTAATATCTCATCTTAAGGGGACCTTCATGAAATACGTATTTACAAGATCTTAAACATGTTCTACCTATAATAATTTATACATTAATGAGAGAAACACATACTTGTTTGACCTTGGGTTGAATCAACTTGGGATGCCCCTTGTCCAACATTTTCATCATCAAAGGCTGCATGTACACAACAAAAACAATAACTTATTCTTAGGGGAAAGACCCAAAATGTATATTCACCAATAAGAGACTAAATTGAGATAGTGACTAAATCGAGAGAGTCAGTGAGAGAAAGAGAGAGATGTGTACTTATTTGATATTCTGAGACTTGTGCTTGTTGAGCTTGTGATAACCCTTCTCCAACTTCTGAAAGTTGGGCTTGTTGAGCTTGTGATGACCCTTCTCCAACTTTTGAAGGTTGGGCTTGTTGAGCTTGTGATGACCCTTCTCCAACTTCTGAAGGTTGGGTTTGTTGAGCTTGTGATGACCCTTCTCCAACTTCTGAAGGTTGGGCATCTTGTTTAGCTTGTGATTCTTGAGCATTTCCTACACATGTATGAAGTATAAATTGGTCATAATTAGTATAAGTTGGTCCATATTAGGTCCTAATTGAGTATAAATTGGTCATAATTGAATCTAATAGGTCCTAATTAGGTCCTAATTGCTCATAATTGTGTCTAGTTGGTCCTAATTGAGTCTAGTTGGTCCATATTGGTCCTAATTGAGTCTAGTTGGTCATAATTGTGTCTAGTTGGTCCTAATTGGTCTTAATTGAGTTTAATTAGTCCTAATTGAGTTTAGTAGGTCATGTTAGGTCCTAATTGGTCCTAATTGAGTCTACTTGGTCCTAATTGAGTCTAATAGGTCATATTAGGTCCTAATTGGTCCTAATTGACTATAAATGGATCTAATAGGTCATAATTGAATCTAATAGGTCCTAATTATTCCTAATTGGTCATAATTGAGTCTAGTTGACCTCCTAATTGAGTCTAGTTGGTCCATATTAGGTCCTAACCAGTCTTAATTAAGTCTAATTAGTCCTAATTGAGTCTAATAGGTCATGTTAGGTCCTAATTGGTCCATATTAGGTCCTAATTGGTCCCAATTGAGTCTAATTGGTCCTAATTGAGTCTAATAGGTCATATTAGGTCCTAATTGGTCCCAATTGAGTCTAATTGGTCCTAATTGAGTCTAATAGGTCATATTAGGTCCTAATTGGTCCTAATTGAGTCTAATTAGTCCTAATTGAGTTTAGTAGGTCATGTTAGGTCCTAATAGGTCCTAATTAGGTCCTAATTGGTCATAATTGTGTCTAGTTGGTCCTAATTGAGTCTAGTTGGTCCATATTAGGTCCTAATTGGTCCTAATTGAGTATAATTAGATCTAATAGGTCATAATTGAATCTAATAGGTCCTAATTAGGTCCTAATTGGTCATAATTGTGTCTAGTTGGTCCTAATTGAGTCTAGTTGGTCATAATTGTGTCTAGTTGGTTTTAATTGGTCCTAATTGAGTCTAATTAGTCCTAATTGAGTTTAGTAGGTCATGTTAGGTCCTAATTAGTCCATATTAGGTCCTAATTGGTCCTAATTGAGTCTAATAGGTCTTAATTGGTCCTAATTGGTCCATATTAGGTCCTAATTGGTCCTAATTGAGTATAATTAGATCTAATAGCTCATAATTGAATCTAATAGACCTCCTAATTAGGTCCTAATTGTTCCTAATTGGTCATAATTGAGTCTAGTTGACCTCCTAATTGAGCCTAGTTGGTCCATATTAGGTCCTAACCAGTCCTAATTAAGTCTAATTAGTCCTAATTGAGTGTCTAATTAGTCCTAATTAAGTCTAATAGGTCATGTTAGGTCCTAATTGGTCCATATTAGGTCCTAATTGGTCCCAATTGAGTCTAATTGGTCCTAATTGAGTCTAATAGGTCATATTAGGTCCTAATTGAGTCTAATTAATCCTAATTGAGTTTAGTAGGTCATGTTAGGTCCTAATAGGTCCTACTTGGTCATAATTGTGTCTAGTTGGTCCTAATTGAGTCTAGTTGGTCCATATTAGGCCCTAATTGGTCCTAATTGAGTATAATTAGATCTAATAGGTCATAATTGAATCTAATTGGTCCATATTAAGTCCTAATTGGTCCCAATTGAGTCTAATTGGTCCTAATTGAGTCTAATTAGTCCTAATTGAGTTTAGTAGGTCATGTTAGGTCCTAATAGGTCCTAATTAGGTCCTAATTGGTCATAGTTGTGTCTAGTTGGTCCTAATTGAGTCTAGTTGATCAATATTAAGTCCTAATTGGTCCTAATTGAGTATAATTAGATCTAATAGGTCATAATTGAATCTAATAGGTCCTAATTGGTCATAATTGTGTCTAGTTGGTCCTAATTGAGTCTAGTTGGTCCATATTGGTCCTAATTGAGTCTAGTTAGTCATAATTGTGTCTAGTTGGTCCTAATTGGTCCTAATTGAGTCTAATTAGTCCTAATTGAGTTTAGTAGGTCATGTTAGGTCCTAATTGGTCCATATTAGGTCCTAATTGGTCCTAATTGAGTCTAATTGGTCCTAATTGAGTCTAATAGGTCTTAATGGGTCCTAATTGGTCCATATTAGGTCCTAATTGGTCCTAATTGAGTATAATTAGATCTAATAGGTCATAATTGAATCTAATAGACCTCCTAATTAGGTCCTAATTGTTCCTAATTGGTCATAATTGAGTCTAGTTAACCTCCTAATTGAGTCTAGTTGGTCCATATTGGTCCTAATTGAGTCTAGTTGGGCATAATTGTGTCTAGTTGGTCCTAATTGGTCCCAATTGAGTCTAATTAGTCCTAATTGAGTTTAGTAGGTCATGTTAGGTCCTAATTGGTCCATATTAGGTCCTAATTGGTCCTAATTGAGTCTAATTGGTCCTAATTGAGTCTAATAGGTCATATTAGGTCCTAATTGGTTCTAATTGAGTATAATTGGATTTAATAGATCATAATTGAATCTAATAGACCTCCTAATTAGGTCCTAATTATTTCTAATTGGTCATAATTGAGTCTAGTTGACTTCCTAATTGAGTCTAGTTGGTCCATATTGTACACACTAAAATGGTGCACTTCTATGAACCATTACATGCAAGGTTGCTCAAGGGTGAGGCCTCACAAAGTGGCTCATAGCTCTCTATGCATGGAGTTGCAAGGGACCATGATGTGTTTGCTCTCAGCTAGAGCTACAAGCTTGTGACCTTGCTAGTCAACCACACAATGAGAGATTCACAATGGAGACAAGGGCAACAATGCCAATATCTCCAAGAATCCAATATGTAATGCAATGCAAGCTATATGAAGATGAAAATGTGCAAGCTATGCTATGAAAATGGAAGTACAAACTAAGCTATGAAACGGAAATATCAATGGATTACAATGCCTCCTATTTAGACTATGTGAGCTTATTCTATTGCATAAAAGGAAATCTACACTAAGAATGCCATTATCATGCAACTATGAAAGCAAATATGCAACTAAATGATGCAGTGAAGCAAGTCTTCAATGTCTTCAAACTCCAAATGCACCTAAAACCTGCAGCATAACATTAGCATAAAACAAGTGGATATATAAATGGAGGAGAGAGCTCTCCTTTTATAAGAAATGCAAAAAAATGGACCATTGAGATTAAGAGGCAAAAAGTCTTAATCGGCGGTGGAGCTTGAAAGAGGAGAAATCCATGTGCACAAGTATCCTCCAATGAGAGTAAAGTGTTGACTTTTGAGGCTCATGTGAGACAAAAAGTGCTTTTTTCTTTTTTGTAAAATAGGAATAATGCTTTATTTGTGCAACTTAGGATAAGAGGAAAAGTGGGGCTTTTTATTTAATTTAAAGGGGAGGAAATATTCCTTTTAATCAAATAAAGACTTAGGATAAATGGTTAGCCCAAGGATAAAAATCCAATATATGATCGAAATTAAGACTTGATCAAGAGATTGATATTATTGAAAATATTGATTATTGATAAAAATGATTCAGGATTGATAAATTGAATAAAGGGGGCCCAAAGTCTAGGCGACCATTTTTGGGTGCATACACATATTAGGTCCTAACTAGTCCTAATTAAGTCTAATTAGTCCTAATTGAGTCTAATAGGTCATGTTAGGTCCTAATTGGTCCCAATTGAGTCTAATTGGTCCTAATTGAGTCTAATTAGTCCTAATTGAGTTTAGTAGGTCATGTTAGGTCCTAATTGGTCCTAATTGATTCTAATTGGTTCTAATTAGTCCTAATAGGTCCTAATTAGTCCTAATTAGTCCTAATTAGGTTCTAATAGGTCCTAATAGGTCCTAATTAGTCCTAATAGGTCCTATTAGGTAGTATTTGGTTCTAATTAGTTCTAATTGGTCCTAATTGGGTATAATTGGTCCTAATTGAGTCTAATTAGGTACTAATTTATTATAATTGAGTCTAATTAGGTACTAATTTATTATAATTGAGTCTAATTGGGTTTTAATAGTTCATAATTGGTTCTAATTGAGTCTAATTAGGTGCTAATTGGTTCTCATTGATTCTAATTGGGTCCTAATAGTCCTAGAATAGGTCCTAATTAGTCCTAATAAGTCATATTAGTCCAAATAGGTCTACAATTAGGTCTAGTTAAGTCTAATAGACCTGTACAATATCATATTTACATGAACATTAAGACAAGTCTTGACCATCAACTTAAAATATCTATCTAGAGACATCTTAGACATACCTTGATTCTAACGATGATATCTTTTTTGTGACTCTTCATGTAGTCTTTGTTCAGTCTCTTCTGAATAATGTCGTGTACTTTTGTTTAGCTTTCTCTTTTTATTTCCCATCACAACTTAGAAAATTATTCCGTGCCAAAATGTCTTCATTCTCCCAAATGCGAATTATTTTACAGCTTTCAGATTTATGAAATGAAAAAAATATACATTTATTTATACCTAATTCTTATTACCCAAAAATGCCACCAAAAAGGCCGACATAGGTTTTGATCAAAAGTCAAACTTGACTTTCGATCGAAACTAGATGACTTTCGATCAAAAGTCAATACTTTCGGTCGAAAGTACTTTCTATCGAAAGTGCCTAAAATGGGACATGGTTTCAAGTTTTCAAGAAATTATGAGAATTTCATGGCTTCAAGCCTTAAGCACTCTGATCAAATGGATGAATAAGAAGATGTCCTTTTGCGTACAACAAGTACTCGGAACTAGCTTTCTAATGATTATATATTTGACTATTTTTAAATTTATTATGTGTATGTTTTTGGCGTTAAATGAATGTAGGTTTTTTATCAAATATAAACCTCTGAGTTTGACATTCAATGAAAAATAGTAAAACAAGGAAATTTTTTTTTGAAAAATAACAGTGCCCTCTGTATTTGAGTCTACTTTCTATTAACAAAAAAATAATTGAAATTTGATAAATACACAATAAGTTATAAGCTATGTAGTCAAGGTAGGTCAAATTTTGGTTTAGTCAACTTCAAATGTTAATAAAATATGCAATAATAGTGATAATGTCATCAAACCAATTGCATGCCCTCTGTATGGATGTTACAAAACTAAATTCGAAAGAATCACATCCATATCCATTTTACAAAAAAAGTTATGCTCTATAAAAACAGTGTTACTATTTGAAAATGACATTTTCAACACCATACAAGTTTTCATGGTAGAAAGAAAAAAGTATTCAAATAAATTATATATATATATATATATATATATATATATATATACATATATATATATATACATACAATATATATATATATATATATATATATATATATATATATATATATATATATATATATACATACATATATATATATATACATACATATATATATATATACATATATATACATACATATATATATATATACATATATATACATACATATACATATATATATACATACATATACATATATATATACATACATATACATATACATATACATATATATATACATACATATACATATATATATACATATATATATACATATATATATATATACATATATATATATATATATATATATATATATATACATATATATATATGTATGTATATATATATATATGTATATATATATATGTATATATCTATATGTATATATATATATATATATATGTATATATATATATATATATATATATATATATATATATATATATATATATATATATATATATATATATATATATATATATATATATAGAATCTAGACAAAAAATCCTAAAAGACTCTAATTTACTTCATCCTCTGATTTTGAGTGGTTCAACGACAATATGCATCTGAATCTGAAAATTTTTCTCAAAATGTAGAGTTCAGTGTCCGTTCAGGCTAAAAAGTGTAACCCACTATTGTGGGTTCACCCCATTAAATAATTGAGTTTTTTTGCTAGCCACATTTAGAGAGTCTCCTCACCATCCACCTCATCTCCATCATCATCTTCTAATGAAATTTATTATTGTAGTCCTTTCTAGTTATTGGTTAACTTTAAATAATAACACAGGGCCACAATATGGAGCAACCACGTAGAGGGGACAATGATGATCCTACATGCGCTTCTCCCCAGCAGGTAAACCTCTTTGTTATTGTACTACAAATTAGATAGAAGCAAAATGTTAAATAAAGTTTTTTATTATATTATTTTCATCACTATTTCAAATTAATTCTAATAGTGTTAGTAATATTGTTGTCACAGACAGATGGTCAGCAGAGAAAGGGAAAGGAACCCACAATCCCTGAAGAGGAGTCCTTTGATGAGGACCTAACTATTGATTTCGCTACTTGTGATGACCCAGCCTCTGCAATTAAAAATTGCCTCCACAAAATTGGAAAAAGAGTGGCTGAATTGGCATCTATATTCCCTCTGACTCTTGAGTCACAAAAGAGGGCAACTAAACTGATGCACCTATCTCAAAATTACAAAGTAAGTATTAATGTAATTTTTAATTATAACAAAAGTTCAATAATAGTTTTTATGTTATACTAGTCTTTTATGTCATTAAAAAATAAGCGGATGTGTTGCTTTTACAACTTTTTTGGTGTAATTTTTATCCTCACGACCATGATGAGGGTACGGCAGCTGGTTTAGGTAGATCGCATGTTGGACTATATTTTTTTTTTTACTCTCTAACAATATTGTCCATGCTAATCATTGCTTTTATTATGCTCTAACAATCTTATTCTTCAACACGTGTTAATGATCATTTACTATCGCCACCTCATATGATGGTAGGCTTAGATGTACTACGTCATACAATGTCGGCAACACGTAGCATGGCCATAGACCCCATGGCACCACCTACTCATACACATTTTATTTTCTCTGTCATTACATAAATGTTTATTTCCCTTGATGTTTTCTTTTTTAGGGCCATTTTTTAATGGATTCAATTTATGCAATAGGGAATGCAACACTTGATGGTGATTTTCCTGGATGTACTAGTATTCCTAGTACAGGAACGGTGAAGGATTGCATATTGCTTGTGAGAGATGAAGAAGGAGTTCCCTTGAAAATAGCAAAACTTCTAGGTACTTTAAAGATTGGACCTTTCTTTTACTATACAATCGTATGTTAATTACACCTTGCATTCAATATGAAAAGCTTACATCTATTGTATTCTTATTTTATACTATTATATCCTTCGACTAATGATCCCATGATTATTTTGCAAGGAATGATGTTTTTTATGATAAACTTAGTGATGAGTGTTTACGGATATTTGGGCCCACCATCTATATAGGGTGGAACATCATATCTAAACTAAAACCCCAATCCACTATTTTGATTTCATATCATTGCTAGGATAGTTATCATTACATCCATTTCTTAAACTATATTAAAGGTAATTTCACTTCATTTTTTAATCTACTACTATTTTTTTTCTTAAAAGGTGGAAAACCCAAGATCAAAAGTTAAAGGATGTTGTCGTACAGAGTATGACAAACTTTTTTGGACCTCATACATTTGAGAAGGTTAAGATCCTTCAGAAAACTGGGTTATGTTTGAGGTATATTAGGGACCAATACAAGTGTACATTAACCAAAAACCCGAATTACCATCACCCCCCTTGCATTCTTGATTTAGAGTGGAAATCTCTTATTCTAGATGTGAATGAGAAAATTGAAATAAAAAAGGAAATATACCACCAGAGAACATAAGAAGGTATGTGATACTGTTAAGAATGTAATTGTGTACTAAATACTCTTCATATTTATATGAACTAACATATTTCAATCTCTTCATAGATTGCCTGACACATCAAAGGAAACAAATACAAGACTACAAAAGCATGGGTAACACAAGCTAGGATCTGGTGATTATTCCAAACTTGTTGCACGAGTTGTAAGTGTTAATATTGTCATAATTAAATGAGGAAAAATACAATCTGTAGATGGCTTTTAACATTGTGTTAGTAAACAGATTTGCACTTCAAAAAAATCAACACAAATTGACTCATAATGCACAAATGAAAGTACAAATGCTACTAACAGTTGGATAGATTATCATTGAATTGATAATCTTCCTCTAAATTGAGAGGTACAACTCCCTCTTGAAATTTACAATGAATTAAACAACTAGATATGTCTTTAACCAGAAGACACAAAGGTAGCCTAACATTTACCCATCAACATGGAAAAATGTGATTAACAAATTTAAAAGCTTGGAAAAAAATGAATGAATGACCAATAGATCACTCATCTAATCTCCCTAAAACAAAGAAGTAAAGGAGAATTTAACATCTTGTACTACATTAATAATTCTGGAAAAGAGAGGCAAAACAACATCTAAGAATAACTAGAATCACCCACAGATTTATTTCAATCAGAAAATCATACACCAAAACCTACATATTTAGATATAAAAAATCTATTTTATTCTTAGATGCTTAATATAATGACCAACTGATCATCATATCTTTGCACAAAAAGACCAGCTCTACAAAAACAAAAACAAAATATAAATTATCCTTCAATCCTCTGTTGTAAATACAGAATTCAGAAAATGTTCTCCCTCTCCCTGTTGCCAATTGACTACTGGAAAAGAAGAACCCCTGGTTCATCAAAAAATTCCCCTAAATAATCTTCAGCCCTGCAAACATTTCAATAACTGTTTCTTGGATACTTTCACCCTGTTCTTTCACTTCCCGTAACTTTTCAATTTTATCCCGTAACTGATTCTGAAAATAGTTTCCATTCATTCCCAAAGTGTTTCTTTTTTTAGATCATGATATCTTTATAAACTATTGATTTTAAAATTTATAAAGATATAGCTTAACATATTAAATGATAATTGAGCAAGTGGCATTTGAATATGTCAAACCAAAAATTAAAACATTTAATGTTGGGTGGACGAAAATATTTTTGGCAGAAAAAATGGGTCTCCATGCGGGGGGCATAACTTTTTATTCCACCGTTGGACCGAGCTATACTTTGGATATGTGGTCTGAAACCTAGTTATCTGAATTCTCACTAGACAGATTTCAAAAAGGAGATTCCAATCAAAATTTATTAATTACTAAGTTCGGGTATGTAAAACTGTCATGAAATCTGACTTGATACAAGCTGTAAGTGCATGGCTGCACATTCACAGTTTGTAATTCTTTCTTTAGACTATCTCAAAATGGTTGATTGATGACCTTAGAGGAAGCATAAAACTATCTTTCATAAAATTCTTGGACCCCATATCTTATTGCTTGAAAACATTGATTGCATCTAAGATCTCTATCACTAAAGCTGCATTTTGTAAGTGACTACAATTCATCAGTTGAAAGATTATTATGTAGAACTTTATTAACCCAAGCTTTCGATTGTATGCCCGCCATATAAAATATATCACTCACTTTTGGAATTCAAACTTATGAGCCACAAAATCTGCAATTTCAACTTTTGAAAATGAACCTGTACTTTTGAACTGTGTGAACATGAATCATCCTTCCATTGAACTTTGAACTTTGAATTGAGTGAACATAAATCATTGCGCCATTGAACTTTGAACTTTGAACTAAGAAGGTTCAAAATTTAGGTTCAATATGTCATTATCCTTTGGAATAAAAACTTGAACTCAATCTAAATGCTTGAAATTGAAGCACTGCCCCTTAGTACATTTACAAAGAAATGAAGCATCATAAAAGGAATGGATTGGCTACCACCCAAGGCTTGTTACAATTTGCATTTGACGGTTGAACCTTGAACTTTGAACTAAAATAGTTCAAGATTTGTAGTTCAACAGGAAGACCGACTTTGCAACATGTCACTTACTTCACATAACTCAAAAGAAAGAAAACCACAGAAGCCAATAAATGATGAGAAAGAAAAGATGGTAACAATGGCTCCAACTGGGAACAAGGACTCTTGAGGACGGAGGAATCTAGCATCTCTGGTGAAGAAAGAGTAGTACCTAGCCATTGGGCAACGGAGTCAAAATCGATAACAAGGAGCTTCTTGAAGAGGGGGAGAGGGAAAGAAGAGAAACACACCAAAACTACCAGCACAACAAAAACTAGCCAAGCCAAACTTATTTACAAGTATGCACAGAGGCAGGAAAATCCCACCACGAGAACTAGGGAAAAGATTACTTACACAAAACCGTTCATGGGCTGCGAAAAGAATGAACCTTTCTAGAAAAATGGGATGCATCCACATGAAGCAACATGTACTAGCTGCCATTTGGTGATCTCTCCAATATTGAAAAACAAATCAATAGTGAGCAGTTATTTTGCAAGTAAAAAACTCACTCCCAAAGAGCCATGTTTCATCATAGATTTCTGGTTGTAATGTGCTAACACCATATTGAATGAGCTGATTTGTACCAAGAAAACCAGTGCCTCCCATATGAATGTTAGAAAAACAAGTTAGGCATTTGATTGGACAACATTCTTCAAGAGTGAAAGGATGATATGCAAGAATGCACCTTTTAAAATCTGAATTTGAATTTATTTGATACTTTTTTTCCAAGGATGCATTATCAAGAACATCATCAAAACAAAATGATTCTAGCATGAGATTACTATCAAGCAGCTCATCTTCATAATCAAACTTGAATATCTTTAATTCAGACTATGTATGTGGTGTCAAACCGGAAGCAAAAAGAAATTCATCATCTTTCTCTTCATAAGATCTATCATGATTTTTCAATGCCTTGGAATGTAAAAAATCTTTACCATCTTGCATGCAATCAAACTAAAAAGACTCAAAATCTGCATGTATATCAATATGCAAGATATCTTCTATCTTATCATCACTATACATTTCTTGTTCTTGCCGCTCCATCATATCAATCTAATCATCATTACTTACTGGAAAATTATTAATGACATCAAATGTAAAAGGCTCAAACTCTAAAAGGGAAATGCTTTCAGGCAAGCTTGCATACAATATTCCATCATTAGATCTTTTCTCAATAGATGGTGCATGTGAGCATGTTAATGAGTTTTTTGATAGTGTACTATGGTCATACACATTTTTTGGTGCATCCTCATGCTTAGCATGTAAATAATATATTCTAGCAATACTAGAAGGATTATTTTCAATCGTGGGAGCTGATTGGAAGTCTTGATCATTAAAAACAGTCAAGTTTTAGAAACAAGAAATAGATTGTGTTGGCTGCACTGCTTTGATGAAAGGCTCCCTTTGTAAAAGGTTTTTCTTTGGATACAAATTTTGATCACAAAAATAAATTTTAGATTGAGATATATGTGCAGCATATGTATCCAAACACTTTATTCCACTCAAAGTCATAAAATCATCTATTTCCACAGCTTCCCTTTGAGCATCTTTTAAATTTTGTAATTTCTTTTACCTCAACAAAAATTTGATCTCAGTTTGCAATGCAACAATAATAGATAACTGATTATTTTTAGTTGGTTGACTTGCTTGAGGCATTTTACTAACACATCTATTAAATCTGTTAATGAAACTTCTCATAGATTCATTTTCCTCTATCTTGATTTGAACTAAATTTACTAATAATTCACCTATATCAACTGCAAATCCAAATCTATTAAGGAATTTTACCTCTAGATTGTTCCAACAAGTAATGCATCCACTTTTTAAATTTTGGAACCAATCAGCAGCTTTACCAATCAGGCTTCCAATAAACAATCTCACATAGGCATTTTCTTCTTGTACACCAAGAATACTGCAGGCAACACTAAATGCTTTAATGTGAATTTTCGAGCATTCATTTTTATCTCCAGAAAATGTAGGAATATACTCTTTTGGCCTTTTAGGTAGGGCTGAAAGTAATGACAGAGCAAGAGGCCCAAACTGTGGTCTCCATGGCTGGGCTGCAACCAAAGCCATAATCAACATGGGAAAAATGTGATTAATAGATTTAAAAGCTCAGAAAAAAATGAATGAATGACCAACAGATCACTCATCTAATCTCCCTAAAACAAAGAAGTAAAGGAGAATTTAACATCTTGTACTACATTTATAATTCTAGAAAAGAGAGGCAAAACAACATCTAAGAATGACTGGAATCACCCACAGATTTATTTCAATTAGAAAATCATACACCAAAACCTACAGATTTAGATATACAAAATCTATTTTATTCTTAGATGCTTAATATAATGACCAATTGATCATCATATCTTTGCACAAAAAGACCAGCTCAACAAAAACAAAAATGAAATATAAATTCTCTTTCAATCCTCTGCTATAAATACTGAATTCAGAAAATGTCCTCCCTCTCCCTGTTGCCAACTGACTGCTGGAAAAGAAGAACCCCTGGTTCATCAAAAACTTCCCCTAAATAATCTTCAGCCCCGCAACCATTTCAATAACTGTTTCTTGGATACTTTCATCCTGTTCTTTCACTTCCTGTAACTTTTCAATTTTATCCCGTAATTGATTCTGAAAATAGTTTACATTCATTCCCAAAGTTTTTCTTTTTTTAAATCATGATATCTTTATAAACTATTGATTTTAAAGTTTATAAAGATATAGCTTAACATATTAAATTATAATTGGGCAAGTGGCATTTGAATATGTCAAACCAAAAATTAAAACATTTTAATGCTGGGCGGAAGAAAATATTTCTGGCAGAAAAAATGGGTCTCCATGCGAGGGGCATAACTTTTTATTCCACCGTTGGATCGAGCTAAATTTTAGATATGTGGTCTGAAACCTAGTTATCTAAATTCTGAGTGGAGCGATGTCAAAAATGAGATTCTAATAAAAAGTTATTAATTACTGAGTTCAGGTATGTAAAACTGTCATGAAATCCGACTTGATACAAGCTGTAAGTGCATGGTTGCACATTCATAGTTTGTAATTATTCCTTTAGACTGTCTCAAAATGGTTGATTGATGACCTTAGAGGAAGCAAAAAACTATATTTCATAAAATTCTTGGACCCCATATCTTATTGCTTGAAAACATTGATTGCATCTGAGATCTCTGTCACTAAAGCTGCATTTTGTAAGTGACTACAATTCATCAATTGAAAGATTATTATGTAGAACTTTATTAACCCAATCTTTTGATTGTATGCCTGTCATATAAAATATGACACTCACTTTTGGAATTCAAACTTATGAGCCACAAACTCTACAATTTCAACTTTTGAACTATGTGAACACGAATCATCCTTCCATTGAACTTTGAACTTTGAACTGAGTGAACATAAATCATCGTGCCATTGAACTTTGAACTTTGAACTAAGAAGGTTCAAAATTCAAGTTCAATATGTCATTATCCTTTGGAATAAAAACTTGAACTCAATCTAAATGCTTTAAATTTAAGCATTGCCCCTTAGTACATTTACAAATAAATGAAGCATCATAAAAGGCATGGACTGGCTACCACCCAAGGCTTGTTACAATTTACATCTGACAGTTGAACCTTGAACTTTGAACTAAAATAGTTCAAGATTTTTCGTTCAAGGGGAAGACCGACTTTGTAACACATGTCACTTACTTCACATAACTCAAAAGAAAGAAAACCACGGAAGACAATAAATGATGAGCAAGAAAAGATGGTAACACACTGAAAATAATACTTTGATCTTTATAATATTTATTTATAATTTGAAATCTATTTTGTTTTGATGAAACAATAAAATAAAATTTGATGATACCAAGCAAAAATGCAAGGTACGGAGTTCAATATAACTCTCATAGAAGAGGACAAGAAAATTGGCTTCCAACAAGGCTATAAAGCCATGGCAGAAAGAATAAGAGGTGCACAAGGTTCTACTGATGGATCCATTGCGGTAAGTAAGCTAAATAGATGATATTTCAAATTTAATTATTTACCAATTAGTTTATTTGATGTTAAGCTCCAACATAAAGTGAGTAAATTTATTTTAAGTAAGAAAACAATGATAACATGAATGCATATGAAATTGAAATGTAGCGTGTCTATTCTTGTCGTTCACAACCTGTGCGTGTTGATGACAATGAGGATGTGCATCAAAGTAATACAAGTAAACATCTTAAATTGATTGGTGTAGTAATACAAATTTAATTGCAATTGGTGTTTGGATTAATGTAACAATTTGTATTGCAATTTTAGAGAGTGTAGAGGCGGTTGTTAATGAGGAGGTTGAGGTTGAGGCCGAGGCCAGACAAACTGACCTCGATGTTGATGATGTGACTAGATCAGGTAAAGAGCTATACGATTATGGACTTTAAAGTACTGAAATACTTTTAAAAAAAAATTAATGTTTTAATTATAATAAAATGTTTTTAATTTAACCTTTTATATATTATTGCATATGACCCCCCTTTGCATCAACAAAGAACTAGGCGTGCATTGAGATCTAATGAGAGGGGAGATGATCATGATGATATCCATACTCCTCTTAATGATTACTTCTTAAATACTAGAAATCAAAAGAAAAAAAAGAAATGATTGTCATATATGCACCTTAATTGATAATGACTGATTTTTATATGCCAATGAATTTAATTATGTGGTATTGAATGTTCATAAATTTTATAATGTGTTAATGAATGTTATCATGTCATAATTAATGAATGTTACATTTTATTAATGTGTTAATGAATGTTATCGTGTGATAATTAATGAATGTTACATTTTATTAATGGATGAAATAATGAATGAATGTTAGATGTTAATGAGGAATTTAGAGTGATGTTAGGGGTGGGGGGGGGGGGGGGCAAATGAGCGTCCACCTTCACGTGGTTGGCCCTGTTTAGTACAGAATATAAAACTATTCTCGAAACAAAGTGAAGCTCAATCAGATTGTTCTTTATATAGGGTCTCAAGTGTAGCCTTTATCCCACTCTCAACATTGCAAGACTTCAAGTGGTATTCTGAGATTGGTTTCTCCATCTCCCACTGACATCTTATCTTTCTCCTAAGAACTCTTACCGAGCTCTGATACATGGATGAGCAGAAGATGTCCCTTACAGGCTGCACATATATAAATGGTAGATCTAGGGAACAAATATACTACAACATAGAATGAGTCAACTTGAATCTATAGTTTCTTCATTCACAATGAAAATTCAAATTACAAACCATATTTTAGATTTAATATTCATATTTATAATATTATGAATAAAATACCTCATGTATCATATTTATAATACTGTAGGTGCACCAGGGATTGGCCAGGCACCCAAGTTCCTACCAAAGGAACCCAAGTCGAACCCAGAGGAGAACAAAAGTAGAACCAAAACCCAGCCTCAAACAAAGAACCAAATAACTTGGCTTTTTTCTAATTCAAGTTTATTTCTGAATTCTTCTCCAATTCCAACCTGATTATTCCATATTTTGTTTTCCAATTTTCCTTCTTCCTCACTCCAAATTATGTTATGTTGTTATTTCCTTTTACTAATTGTGCTATTTCAAGGATCACCACCCATGACTTGGTTAAGATGAAGAATGTTGTCAATGCCTTTATTACCAAGAAATCACTGCCCACCATTAATGAATATTAATGATCATTGTTTCCTAAGGGTAATCATTGTTTCTATATGCTGATCACCCAAGTCTTTGGCTATGATTTGCATGCTGTCAGGTTTGTTAGAAGTGGGGGTATGACATGTTGGTTGGATTATAACATATTGACACTTACACCATGAAGAACACAAATGATTAAACAGAAAGAGAGGACCAACTGAACCATCTTGTGGTCAGTCTATATCACATTGAGAAACAACGTCAAGACTCGAGAATCAAAATAAGCAAAGAATGAATGTGAAGCTTACATAGGTAAACAAAAATTTACCTCTAGAAATTATTCAATCTGGCCAATTCACTTGTACTAGAACTCAATGAATTCAGGATACATCAAATAGAAGAAAAGTTTCTTCAAGCCCATGAATGATCAAAAACATTCCATGATTATATTGAAAAGATTTTACATCAGAAAACAAAACACTAATATATATTATCATTAAGCCATAAAATATGTCTTTAAAGTTTAGAAGCATCACAAAAACTTTCAAGAAACATAGTACTATCCAAAATGAATACCCTCCAAATGATTCTGATTATGATTATGTTGATGTTGATGTCTATAATTTATGTCTAATGATTATGATGATGTTGATGTTGATGTCTATAATTTATTTCACTTACTGATGCTTGCCTAGATTGAATTTTGAATTGCCAGGCTGGAGAATGCTTTCAAAGTTTAGGGTATGTTCTACATGATACTCTTAGTTACAGCTCAAATGCAACTCAACATATTTTTGATGCTAGGCAACCCACTGCAGAAACTCATCCACAAGTGAAATTTAATGTTGTGAATCTTGGCATTGTTAATGTTATTACTTTTCCTCACATTTCATATTTGTGAAAATGTTTCTTGGCACTATCTTCTTTTTCAATTCCTATATTAGCAGCTTTTTTGATCATTAACTTAAGCATTACATGTCTTTGTTCAAAGTTTATTCTAACACTATATTATATCTTATTCTTGTTACAATGTTCTTTGTTGTGGGGCAGGATGTCAATCTTCATTGTCTTCATTGTGGGGGACAGTGAAGATTTCTATGACGAATAGCAGGTCTTCTTTAGTATCTTAAAAATAACATGCTAAATTGATAAAGGTGTTATTGGCATTTAATCTACCAATTACTAATAGATTAAGCATATTATTACTATGCTTAATGTTCCATTTAAATGCATTTAACACAAAAAACAAATTTACAAAACTGAACCAATGGCATGTTTACAACAAAGGTCCCCAAACTAATTTCTTGCCCTTTCAATGGTTTCCAAGATGTGTTGAGGAGTTTGCTCTTTGTTTAATGTTAACTGTTCTTGCACAATCCACTGATACAACAGTGAAATGTTATGTGGAAGGGATTGTTGATAGTGTTCCTTGAGGGAAGGGGGATTGTGAAGACTTGTTATCATTGTATTGTGTATTTCCAATATGTTTGGATGTAGGGCAGACCAGGAGAATGAAGGATCACTCGCTAATTGCATGATAACCCAGTTTTGAAGGGTCACTGGTTGAGGGGACAGTCAAGGTCCGGATGATTGGGCCATTGGAGGACCCTATTTCTTTGTATTAATTGTTATTCAAATTGGATGCATGGATTTCTTATGAATTGTTAGCTTCTATGTATCTTGCAACTGCATCCGTAAATCTACATATACTTCTCTAGGGTTGTAAACCACTTAGGGATCAAAATAGAGAAACTAAATCAAAATCATTCTTTGTCCTATTTCCTTTTAACAAAGTCTCAACTATCAATGATACAATACATTTGATGCCCTAAACTATCAATACAAATGTCACCTAGCTAGAAGCTCACGGGCTATCCATTTGATAACCAAAGTCAACATTTAAAAAAAATGGATATCTTTGAGCACAAGCACCAATAACATCAAATAATGGAGTTAAAGCATGGGCTAGGGCATGACACCAATAGAATGTGGTCATTTCAGTGAGCATCTCGACAATATACAATGACATCATTAAACATGCCAATAATATCAACAAACGTGAATCCAAACATTTAAAAACCAATGGCATGTTTACAACAAAGGTCTAATAGAACTCCCAACAATTCTTAAACATACTTTATCTGATATGATGAATTCTTAAACAATTAAGGTTGGAGTAGACATAGTTATCACACATTATTTTGTGTGGTACAAGGAAGATTTGGCTAGGTCAAATCTTCCTTCGTGCTAGCAATCTACAGAATTAGACCTTTATTAACAATTCATCATATCAGATAACTAGTATGTTTAAGAATTGTTGGGACTAGTCCTTTGGTGTGTATTAAATAGAATAGAATTTTCAGCATATTATTATCATTCTATTTCTTTGTTGTAAACATGTCACTGGTTCAGTTTTGTAACTTCATTGTTGTATGAGTGGATTGTGCAGTAATAGTTAACATTAAATAAGGAGCAAACTCCTCAACACATCTTGGAAACCATTGAATTCAATAATAAATGAAACCTAACACCAACACTATTCCTTCCATTCACTTCTACCAAAAGTAAAGCATTTAATCCATTCAACATTACATATAATCATTAGACAGTTACATTTCCTGACTGTGTAGAGGAATAATCACGACCAAAACGATCAAAACTACTTTCACCCTTGCACAAGCTATTCCAAAATTCAAGTAAAATGAGCAATATGCTATATCAAATCATTCATATTCAGAGTAACCATTAAAAGGATAATTTTGTCAATGAACCCTCTGACTGTACCCCTACGACAGAGAAAGGAAACCTCAAAATAAAGAAAGGAAACTTAGTAAAACCAATCTATGTCATTGTTTGTGAGGGTACAGTCATGATAAGTGCCTCTCAAACCTCTCCAAACATGTAAGATTATCTTTAAATACTTTATTGATATCTTCTAAACATTAACCAAATCAAACCTACATTTGAATCCACACACAATAACCCCAAAATTAGGGGTTTTGTATCCTTTAATGAATCTCACTCACTAGTAACGCATGGACAATCAAACCAGTAGTCTCCAAAGCATTCAATAAGTGAATATGAATGTTTGAAAACTTTCCTATCAACTTACCCAACCACTCCTAATCGGTTAGAGGGATTAGTTGAGTGTTTAGACACTAAAACTTGTCATGCAACTCCCAACAATTCTTAAACATAATTTATTTGATATGACGAATTCTTAAACAATTAAGGTTGGAGTAGACATAGTTATCACACAATTTTTTGTGTGGTACAAGGAAGATTTGGCTAGGTCAAATCTTCCTTCGTGCTAGCAGTCTACAGAATTAGACCTTTATTAATAATTCAACATATTAGATAAAGTATGTTTAAGAATTGTTGGGACTGGTCCTTTGGCGTGTATTAAACAGAATAGAATTTTCAACATATTATTATCATTCTATTTACATGAATTTTTTTTACAAAATTGAACCAATGGCATGTTTACAACAAAGAAATAGAATGATAATAATATGCTAAAAATTCTATTATGTTTAATACATGCCAAATGACCAGTTGTATGAGTGGATTGTATTTAATACACTCCAAAGGACCAGTTTTATGAAATTGTCAATCACATAGCATTTCACTGTTGTATGAGTGGATTGTGCAGGAACAATTAACATTAAACAAGGAGCAAACTCCTCAACACATCTTGGAAACCATTGAATTCAATAATCAATGAAACCTAACACCAACACTATTCCTTCCATTCACTTCTACCAAGAATAAATCATTTAATCCATTCAACATTACATTACATATAATCATTATACAGTTACATTTCCTAACTGTGTAGAGGAACAGTCACGACCAAAATGATCCAAACAATTCAAAACAGTGAATCGATATCCTTGAGCACAAGCACCAATAACATCAAATAATGGAGATAAGGCATGGGCAAGGGCACAACACCAGTAGAATGAGGTCATTTCAGTGAGCATTCATGATCAAATAAAATGCAATGCATTTGAAATTTATGGTCGAATATGATGCCAGAGGCTTGAAAGATGTTTCCCATCAAAGATACCAATCAATGATGAAGAAATCACATACCTTCTCTCGCGCTCAGCTTTCACAAAGGAAGATTTGATATCCAAATCTTCCTTGTACCACACGAAGAACATGCCATTGGTTCAATTTTGTAAATTTGTTTTTTGTGTAATTAGTAATTGGCAGATTAAATGCAGATAACACCTTTATCAGTTTAATTAGCATGTTATTATCATATCAGATAAGGTATGTTTAAGAATTGTTGGGACTGGTCCTTTGGCATGTATTAAATAGAATAGAATTTTCAGCATATTATTATCATTTTATTTCTTTGTTCTAAACATGTCATTGGTTCAGTTTTGTAGATTTTTTTTGTGTTAAATACATTTTTCGTGAGGAGGGGTCTTCTTTTGAGGAGATTGATGAAGATTGTGGACCTCAAAAACCAATTCATAAGAGGTACCAATCATGTTTTCTATTTCCTTATATTTTTGGATTGGTAAATCTCCTTATAAGTTTCATGTCCTTTCTTTTGATTACTATGGATGAGATATATATCTTACATTTAACATTCAACTTCTTTACATTTTAGAACATGTAGTGTTTTGTTTTAGGATTTTACCAAATCAACTTTTAACATAAACCGAAAACACCAAACTGATATCTTTCCCTTTCAACTTGACAAAATATTTGCATTTGACCAATAACTGCAAACAACTAATTGATAAATCCACATACCTATATCTTTGTAAAATACTTGAAACATCAAAAAGATGGCTAAGTGGCTGCCGCCATGATTTTTATCTACTGAATATGGGAAAAAAAAGCACCAAAAAGAATCGAATAGAAAACATGATTGGTCATTTCAGAGAGCATTCATGATCAAATAAAATGTAATGCCTTCTCTCGCACTCGATCAACTTTCACCTGCTCATTTTCTCCCGCTCCTTTTTTCTACAATTGAAATAAAAATGATTTGGCCGTTTTAAAATAGTGAATCAATATCCTTGAGCACAACCACCAATAACATCAACTATTTTGATCTGTGGGTACCTAATGTTGGCAAGAGTTCTTTTATTAATAAGATTACTTTGCAAGCTTGAAGAAGCGGTATATTTTGGCAAATGAAGAGTGGAAAGATGATGATATTCCTAAGATCATGGATGGACACAATGTTGCAGACTTTATTGATCCAAAGATTTTGCAGAGACTTGAAGAATCGGAAGGGGAAGAAGGGCTTAGGATGGCAGCTGAGGGTGATGAGATGGGGGAAGTGTAGTTGAATCCTGATGAAAAGGAAGCTCTGGCTGCAATTAGGAAGAAGAATAAGATGCTTATTGTCGAACACAGATTGAAGAAGAGTACTGTAGAGAGCAGGCCTACCGTACCAAGGAAGTTTGATAAGACCAAGGAAGTTCGACAAGACCAAGGAATATGGCTTAAATAGAATCAGAAGACTTCTTTCTAGCCTGGGCTTGGATCCTTCAACAATTGGGGTAGGATCCAAATCTAGGCTACAAATATTTCTTCCTTTCTATTGTGGATAGGCCCTGCTACTACAAAAACTACAGACTGCAATGTAGATATCACAACAGCTGAGAAACATAAATGTAGGCATCATGGTCACAATGTTTTGGAGACACAACATAATTGAGTGGTATTCCCATACGATGCAAAGCAACCACTACTTTACATCATCTGCAAATACCACTCAATTATGTTGTGTCTCTAAAAAATTATGACCATGATGCCTACATTTATGTTTCTCAGTTGTTGTGTCCTAGGACCCCTTATGACCCTTTACGACCCTTTATGATCCCTAAGAATATACATCTTAGAGGTCTTAAAATGTCATAAAGGGTCATAAGAGGCTCCTAGGAGGGGCCAGATGAGCTTCCATCTTCACGTGGTTGGCCCTGTTAAGTAGAGAATGTTAAACTATTCTCGAAACAAAGAGAAGCTCAATAATTTAAGGTCTCAGTCCATGGAGATGCTGAAAAAATGACAGGAATCAATGATGGAGAGTTTTTAGATTCTGAGAAGACATATATGGAGTGGAGGCCATGAGTACCAGTGCAGAGATGATGATTCAGTAACCTACATCTATAAAACCTTCACAATTATCCCTTATTTGGCCTCCACTCATACCTCTTCTCAGAATCTAGAAACTTTGGATACTGTTTCTCATCCATGCACGAAATGTGGTAGTGATCGTATAAAATTACTTCAGGTCTCCAGTATTGATGAGCTACACAAGTGTAAAATGTTTTTGTGAGACTGGGATCAATTATATTGGATACTATGCAGTGTACATAAATGCAAGGTGGTGATTATTCTCGATGATCGACGGGTATAAGTCTTCCAGGCCTTACCCAGTAGCTAGGACTAAAGATAACATAGCTCAAGAGACCATCATAGTTGGTCTCTTTCTTCAGTCTATATTATTGACAAAATGTTTTACCTTTCATTAGCTCATCAAATTTGGGGACTTGAAAGAATTTAATAGAATATTTTCATGTATAACGTACATTATTTAAGTTTGACATTGAATGAATTTATATATTTCACCCACTTGTATACTACGAGGATGACCATAAAGAAGCATCCCCTCTCGTGGCTTGAGTAATGTAGGCCATGGGAGGAGATGCTTCTTTATTGTCGTCCTCATAGTCTACAAGTGCACGAAGTAGATAAATTCGTGCAATGTCAACTTAAATAATATATGTTGTCATGAAAATATTCTATTAAATTCTTTCAAATCCTTGGATTTGATGAGCTAATGAAAGGTAAAACATTTTGTCAATAATATAGACCTTAGAAAGAGACAACCTATGATGGTCTCTTGAACTTTCTTATTTTTAATGTGCATATTTGTTGATGTTTTGACACTTAAAGAATTTATTGCGATGGTTATGCTATGCATCCGACGAAATTTCCCGTCGAAGTGTACTAAAACCCATCGCTTGACTGACCGATCCAATGTCGGAGACAATAGCTTTCGATAATTAACTGTGACAGGAATGCTATATATCGGATGGGTAAACCATCGCTCTGCCGACCACCCCAATGTCGGAGATATCTCTGTTTCGACAAAATCTTGCGACAGTAACGCTATACAATTGACGAGTTAATCTGTCAGATTATGGCTGTAGATCTGTTGCTATTCCAATAGTCAAAATGTCAGAAACTACTTCTTTTCGATAGCTAATTGCGATAGCCATGCTATATTTCTGATGGGTCTTCTTGTTGGAGAATTAATACGCACATGTCACTATTACAACAGTAGTCTCCGACGGAACACCTACATGGATTGTTGGAATTCTGATAGGTCAACCATAAGAAATGTCATAACAAAGTTGGTATTTATGTGCAAGTTTTTGACGAAATAGGGTGTCAAAAAATTGACGATTAGCTCTTCCGTCGTAATTTCCAATGCAAAAATGCCGACGGACACATATGTCGAAATGTCGACAAATAAGCGTTGCAAATCTGACAAATGGTCGTCAAAATTTGGCCTCAAATGTACTAGTGTGAAGGAATCAAGTTGATAGACTATACTGATGCAGCTTGGGAAAGAAATATAGCGGACAAAAGAATCACTTCAGGGTGTTGTTTTAGTTTGGGACTAGGAGTTGTCTCTTGGTTCAGTAGGAAGTAGAAGTTTGTGGCTCTGAGTTTCATAGAATCAGAATACATAATAGCTAGCATGGCGACATGTGAAGCTATATGGCTTCAGGAGTTGTCGGTAGCTTTGTTTGGTCAGAGTGTTGAAACTATTGTGATACTCTGCGACAATCAAATTTGTATCAAATTATTTGAGAATCATGTGTTTCATGATACGTCTAAGCATATAGACATCAACTATCACTTCATCCAAGATTGTGTATAGCGGGGGATTGTTCAATGACAGTACATACCTATAGAGTAGTAGGTAGAACACATTTTGACTAAGGTATTGGGGAAGGAAAATTTTATCTTCTTCAGAGATACGTTGCGTGTCATGCTAAACAACTTCCTTGCTAAGAGAGAGTGTTAGTTTTGAGTAGCTTGGACAACTGTTTGTCCATTTCCCAAAGATTAGTAAATAATTGTTTTCTAAACAAATTTTTTAGAATAGGGATGATTATTTATTTAATTGACTCTCTTAGAGACACCTAATAACCAATTTGGTTAGGGTTTGTTAAGGTTTTATTTATCTCAACCATTGATTGAAATTAAATATCATTCGTTGGTTTTCCAACGAGGGTACTATACTTATTGGGCATTTAGAGAACACAAGTATGAGAAGCATTTGCAATTTTAGCCAATAGTCTTGCAGTGATAGAAAGGTCGTAGTTATTGTAGCGTTGGGGAAAGAAGTTGTGGGATGTTAGCAGGAGAAATTGGGAGAATGCCAGAGCTCCGTTGGAAAGAGGCAAGTAGTTTTTGTATCTCTTAATTTGTTAAATTTTAATATAAGTTCTTCATTTGCATTACAGGTTTTCCCTTCAAGGTTTTTCCAAGGACAATTTGTGCAAAAATATCATGTTCATTGTGTTGCATATTTTGCATCTATGTTTTTATTTGTGATGTTGCGGTTGTGTTATTATTTAGTATTTGATGTGAATTAAGTTTCGATAGTTATATAATCTTTATAAGATAAGAGATTAATAATTAGTAACTGCAATAGAATTTTCACAATCTGGGCCATAATCTATGTTTCGCTAAATCGTCTTGCCTATAGTGTTGGTGCAAAATACGAAATCAATAATAGTCTCTAATAACTCCGAAGAGTGAGGTTGCATGTAATTAAATAGGGCACTAGCTAAATAGCCGAAAATTTACACCCTATTCATAGCCCCACTAGCCTTTTGTCATATTATGTACCTTGCTGCCACCATGCCTCCATAATCATTATTTGTAACTGCATATTGCATAGATGGTGTTTAATTAATTTGACAAATATATTAAAATCAAATTCAGACATTTGAATATTTCTCATTTAAATATTTTGTTACTGTAACGTCTAAACAACACATTAAAACACATCTTACCAAGTAAACACTTCATTTATTTTTTAAATATATTTTAGGGTGAGGTTTGCTATATTTTAGATATTTTAATTTTTTACGTTATTTTTTAAAATTCTATATTTTATTTAAAATATCATTTAACAATATATTGTTCATGTATTCTGATTTTAAATTAAATTTTATTTATTTATATTTTAAAATTTTATGAGTGAAATGAGGAAAAATTAGATGGTGTTAATTTAAAAGAATTCTTCAAAAGGGATTCTACTTTTCTTAATTGGATAAAAATGAAAAAAATAAAAATAAAAACTTAGAATATTAAAACAACTTAATCAATTAGGATAGGGAAAAATAAAGAGGTTGAAGATAAAATTGTGGAAAGAAATTAATTACAACAAAATAAAATAAGGTTGAAATAATTATAAAAAATAGTAATAACAAAAATAAGATTAAAATATTTTAAAAAAATATAAAAATATCTAAATTTGTTTATTGAAAATTTTGAGAATAGATAGAAGGGATAAAGGTCATATTAGATACAATAGAAAATAAGGTGAGATATGACTAAACTAATTTATCATGTAGAAATATGATTTACTCTCAATGTACTAATAATAAATATTTATAGATCTAATTTATTATAATATATATAGAGATGTGATTTACATTTTCAATATATGCATTTCATTTTACTTCCTAAATATTACAATGTAATTCCTAATGTACTAATAAATATTTATATATAAACACTAAAAAAAATCTATAATTTTTTTTATCTATGTATAACATATAAACTACTTACTAAATACAGAAAATAATATATATGTTCATCAAAGCTTATTTGATTGTTTAAAATTTTTATATATATACAAAGATTTATAGATATTTTTTTAAACTATCTTAATCTTATTTTTGTTATTATCATTTTTACTATTATTTTAACCAAATTCTTAATATTATTTTTTGTATTACTGACATTTTTAACAATTTTTTTTTTTTTTTTAATTCAATTATTTTCTTTCCACAATTTTATCATCAACTTCTTTATTTTTCTCTATTCTAATTGTTTAAGTTTTTTTGTAGTTTAAGTGTTTTTTTTTTTTTCATTTTTATCCTTCTAAGAAAATTATAATCCCTTTTAAAGAATTCTTTTATATTAACACTTTATCTAATTTTTTCTCATTTCACTTATAAAATTAAAAAAATATAAATCAATAATTTCATTTAAAATTAGAACACATTAAAAATTTGAATGATATTTTAATAAATATAAAAGTTAAAATATTTTTAAAAATAATATACAACAATTTAAAACGTCTAAATTAATTTATTAAAATTTATCAATAATTATTATTAAATAAAAAAAATTGTTTAAATAAATTTATTGAAATAAATTAATACTAATTATTAAATTATTTAAATTACTCTCCACATTCATACTTTTCTATCAATTTTTTAATAAAATAATTTAATTAAAAATTAGTTACCGTAAAATATAGAAAGGAGTTTTGAAAAAAAAATGAAGTGTCCCCTTTGGTAAGATAGCGTTTTAATTTTCTATTCAGACGTTGCCCTCATTGTTTAACAAAATATTTAAATGAAAAATATTCAAATTCCTGCATTGATATTAATCAAAGAGTGCTTGCGTATCAGATATGATATAACAGGTTGCAAGTTGCAATTACGATATTGTTTTTGGAGGCATGGTGGCACTAGGGTACGTAATAGGACAATGGGCTAGAGGAGAGGGACCAATAATCGTGATGGCTACCTTTGTCAACATGCAACCGTTGCATGGAATATTGTAAGACCTTCATTTTTTTAGAAATATAAAATAGACACTTAACTACCTATAACTAAGGTTTGAAGGTGTGGCGCATCACACAACTCGTTAAAATAGCACGCCTAGTTAAACATGTACAAAAAATGGCTTTTTAAAGATTCGACCAAAGCTTAATCTAAAAATCTCTAATAGTTGAATTTAAAAATGTCATTTGTTATTAGTGGGTGATTGTATTTCTATACAAAATATAACATATATGCAACTTAAATAGACGATATACCTATTAGCAATCATAAATATTTGTTATATCTTACTTTTAAATCCAACACAAAAGGACCAATGCTTCAACACAAAAAAATTATTTGTTGTTATAAAAATAACACATTATTATGTAAAATACAACTTATATCCAACACAAAGGGACCAATAGTTGAACACTAAAACTTTTTGACAATCTCACACATTTTATGGGAAAATACAAGGTATTTCTTGTGTTCACCTTTTATATTTGTGATAAAACAAATTGTTAATATGAAATACTCTAATACATATACTTTGCTACTGAATAGTTGTACACATACGAATAGTATTTGTGCACTAAAACAACAATACTTGTTTAAGTGGGCATCTTATTTTATTAAGTGAGCATATTATTTTTTAGGTGACACATATGATAGATAGTTATGATAGTTTATTTGAAACAAAAAGTTATCTATTTCATTTGTTAATATATTTATTTATGTTTTTTTAATATAACATTTATAGGTTCTTATGTGTTCAAGTATTCGTCCATTTTTATCAACATTTGAAATTTTTTTAATTTACATGTGAATTATTAATTACAATATATAGTAAAAATGTGGTGTAAGACTGGATAATATATTCACAAATGGGTGACGGACTATTGAACCCCGCACAACTACTGGTCCCTCTTCCCTAATGAGACTATGGACAGGGGTGCAAATTATCGACTATTTAACCAATGCCATTACATTACATGGAATGGAATAGTGCAAATAAGAATGTAGTTTGATGTCCGACGAAAGTTTTTTAGCCACCTTAACTTTCCGGACTTTTGCTGGAGGGCCACAAATTTTCACGAGATTTGATGTTTTTACGAAGGGAGTTCAACCCAACAGAAGCCTATCGCCTAATGAAATTAGGGGAGTTTTAAAAGTAGTCTTTTGTCTGCTTCCAATTATAGTCGAGTGTCTCGTTATCGCACAAAATAGACTTACACATTCCCATAAAGTTACTGCGAATAGTGTTTGTACGTAACATTTAGTTTTACAATTTTAAAAAATTAAACACTGCATTTATTAACATTGCTTTTTAACAAAAATCAACATTTTTTTAATGTGAAAATTTTGTTTTAGGTCCTAATTGCTTCCCCCGATTCAAATTTCGTTCTAGAGTAAACTCATTCATTAACCCCTCTCTTAAATTTTGAAGATCATGCTATGTAAAGTGCATCTCTCCTATACGAGTAATTTATACACCCACGAAAATACAACTACGCCTTTTGTGAGAAATAATAAAGAATACTATTATTAAACTTGTGTTTACTCTAACATTTACAGAAAACCTTCGGCACTGCAATATTTTCTCAGACCAGGGGGCTGCAGAACTTAGTAGCCAGATCCCACATGGCCGGCAGTAAAAACCGACGCCCGTTTAAGCCATGCGCATTATAACTCGCCCCACTTGTTCTGTCTACCAAAACCTCCCCTGGGTAACCCGGGTACGCCCCCTTCCCGTAAATTCCCGCACAAGCTGGCACGGCCTCCAGCGGAGCAGCAGCATCGCCTTGAAAATACCCCGTATTATATGGGTTTGTCACCGCTCCCACCAAAACACTCGCAATATTGATGATCATTCCGTCGACGCCCACGTCAGCATTAGGCGGCAACAAAGGAGGGGTCTGAGGGCCGTAGAGTGGCTGATGAAACGGCCACGCACACTGCCCCGGGCACTGACTCACCGCGTTACCCACCCACGCATACACAAGACGGGACCCTAATGTGTGGTCATGGTATCCGCAAGAGCTAACACAGAACCTCTCCACCGCCACGTCATTGGACGTCAGTACCAAATAAACTGCGTTTGTATTGCTCGCCGGCGGCGGCAGAGCTCTTGATTTGACGGCGCTCTCAACCAGTGCGGCAATGTCCGTCCTCTTCAACAACTTGCCAAGGCAATACGAATCGTCCATCTTCTGCTTCCCCAGCCTTGCAATGCTCTGAGCCGCCTTATTAGAGGAGGCGCTCTTGTATTTTTCGGTTGTTTTCCACCACGTGGAAACAGAGGGCTGCATGCCTTTTCCCTGCAATTTTGCAGCAAGGGACTGCAAATAGTCCGCCACAATGGACCGCTGAACGGAGCTAAATTTGCCATACCAGATCACATGAACATCAATGATCTTAGTGGAGAGCAAAGGGCCTTTATGATAGGTTAGAACGAGTGGCTGCTCCTCCACCAAAGCAGCTTCTGCACCAGCTGCGCACAGTTCTATAGCAAATACAAGCACTAATATCCTAACACTAAAATGCCACAGATCAGACATTTTTTATAAACCACAAAGTGTATACGAAGAGCTATCTAAATATTGGCTGTAGGTGAACGCTGGTTGAACTCCAAACTAGGTCTTTGGTGATTTGTTAGGGATTTGATGTTATATAGGGGCTTCGGCTCAAAGGCACACAGATGGCTCTATTTAGGTTGGAAGCTTCCATATTGCTTCTAGAACACGCACCGGGTTGGCTTCCATCTTTATTGAAGAGCTTTGACGCTTCTTCGAGAAGTCTCCGAAAAACACGTTAAACGTATTTACAAATGTTCACACGCGTGTCGACATTCCGCCGCCTCTCTATTTGAAGCTTTACAGAAAGGTATCTTGAAAAAAATTCCAAGAGTTGTTTTTGCAGTAAAATGCCTGCATTTAAATCAATTGCCTGCACTCTCTTTAGCAGACAATAACCGAGGCTTATGCCACTTGTATTATTGCCCCTTGTTTAGATTACAAATTCTGGTTTTGCTTTAATTTTAAATTGAGTACCACCTTATTGTCCAATAAATGATTGTATTATTCTATGTTCGAAAACGTGTGAACAAAAGTCGCAAATTGGAAGTGTAAAACTGAGTAGCCAATAATAATGGTTTAAAGTAATCATCAGCATTTTACTCATCGCACAAAGCATTTAAAACATGTTCCTCATCTCGGTTGTCATTAACTTTTGTGTGGAATATGATTGGTGTAGATAACCCTGCTGAAATGAATAGGTGAACCCACGCGGGGTAATTTCGAAGGTGTTGGAGTGAGTAAGATCCTGCTGTATTCGTTCCATGATGGTCATGGACACGCAATCTTATCGTCTTACTTCTTGTTTGACGGTTTCGTGTGTTTAGCCGCGTACTCTTTATGCTTTCCATGCCATCTGGTATTTTGTTTCGAGTAATTTGCCAGCTGTGACACAAAACCCCTTGCTATAACGCGTGAAACACAGGGAAGTATAGCTGGCATGAGGCAGGTTTCTGATTGGTCAGTTGTGTGGATGAATGTCTATTGTTCATAACAAGTGAACACTTAAAAACGGTCTATATACTAGCATTTGCATTCAAAAGATATTTCTGTTTTCAGCACTTTGGGAGAAATTATTGCTTGTGGGTGACTTCAATGTTAGGACTGCCAACAATCAATTGTTGCAATTATGTAATGTGGAGAAAGGAGAGTCTAACCCTCTATGGTTGGAAGAAAGCAGTGACCACTCTTGGAAAAGAAACTCTCAAGACAGTGATGGGGGCGTTTCGCACTTCGGGATAGAATTATTGAGGCTGTGTTGTCTATTTGGAATGGTTATTTGCAACGGCATGAGCAGCTGGGCTACATCGGGTGGGATCACTTGCAAAACTTACAATGGGCAAAGTGTAGTGGGTTATGTGATATGTTCTCAAAAACTTACAGGTAGAGTGTTAGAGTTTGATATTGGAGAAATGCCTACAGAGCTGAAGTCCGACCATATGCCTCTTTATATTAAGTTGGATGTGGGTCCTAATAATCAACGTAACAATCATGACCTCCAAAAGGATAGGGCAGCGGTTAACAATGGAAGAATAATATTAAATCAAGAAAATAAGGACCTATTCAATGTAGCTCTTAAACAACAATTTGTGGAGATAGACAACAAGTTTAAGGACAGGGTGAACAATAATTTCGAGCATATACATAGCAGTTTGCTGATTACTATTATACAAAAAGCGTTAAAGACATGTAAAAGAACTAGCATTAGAAAGAGGGCAGCTAATATTTTCCCGACTAATCTATGGTATGATGAGGAGTGTAAGGTTGCCAAGAGATCTATGAGAGGAAAAGATATGAGCATAGAAAATAGGAAGAAATATACAAAGTTGATCCAAGCTAAAAAAGAAGAATATGTTAATGCTAGACAGAGGGAGTTAATATCGTTGAACAAACACAACCCCAAAGACTTTTGGAAAGAATTGCAACAAAGAAAAAAGAAAATTGAAAATAGTATTATGGATACCCAATGGTTAGAATATGCAAAGTCACTTTATAAACGGATTCATGAGAAGAATTCCCCTCCTATTGTTAAAACTTCATTACAGCTCTTCATTGAAGATGATATCAAGATAGGAATAAAGAAACTGACAAATGGCAAGGCAAGTGACATTAATGGGCTGCAAGCTGAATTTCTAAAGTGGGGAGTTGATCTCCTCACCCCTCACATAAAAGGTGTCTTTAACAGGGTCATTCAAGAGGGCTTTCCAATTGACTAGACCATTAGTGTGGTTATCCCTTTATTTAAGAGTGGGGACACTAATAATCCGTCTAACTATCGCACTATTATGGTCAACCCTCTTTTTGGAAAACTTTTTGGGAGCATGATAGAATGTAGAATCAGCAATTGGGTGGAAGGGAAAAAAAAAGGGCAAAAGGGCAAGCGGGTTTCAGACCTAAGCATTCTACTATTGATCATTGCGTCACTCTTAGGCATTTAATAGAGAAAATATGGGACAGCCAGGGGGGAGAAGCCTACTGCTGTTTTGTGGACTTCAAGAAAGCCTTTGATACGGTACCGAGGGACAAGCTATGGAATAGAATGGAAGAATTAGGCATTCCGGATGTGTATAGAGCAGCAGTACACAGAGTTTACAAGAGGATCAGAGCTAAAATCAGAACTAAAGATGGTATGTCCAAGTGCTTTGGTAGTGACATCAGTGTGAAGCAAGGGTGCCCATTATCCCCCACTTTGTTTGGTTTATACATTGATAAACTTGAAGCCTGGGTAGATAGAATTGATGGTGAGGGAGTCCATTTGGTGGGGTATGTGGTGAAGCTTCTTTTATATGCCGACGATCTTATCTTAATTTCAAAAACAACCCAGGGATTAAAAGATCAGTTGGTGGCTCTAGAAGGTTTTTGCTAGGAAGTGGGAATGCAGGTGAACATTACCAAGACAAAAATCATCATTTTTTCGTTAAAAAGAAAAGAGAACCATACTATTTTTCTCTTCGAAGGTAGCACATTAGAAATAGTGAAAGATACAAGTATTTGGGGATTAACTTTCATTATAGGCTAAGCTGGGAAACTAGTAAAGCCAAAAGGATATAAGGAGGTTGGAAAGCTTTCTATCTATTTTAAAATAGGTGCAGAAAAGCCGAGTTGTGGGATTGGAAAACTAAGAAAATTATTTTCAATTTGCTAGTTACATCGGTTGTTCTCTACGACAACGAGGTTTGGGGGGGCAGCATGACAAGGTGCGGGTGGAGACAGTTAGAGAGGATTCAAAAGCATTTAATCACTAGCAACATCAAGGTCAAAGCCTCAATACCATATGAAATTCTTTTAGCGGAGATTGACATCTTCCCATTGGAGGTTGCAATGATTACCCGGTTAATAAGTTATTTAAAGAAACTTGAAAACATGGATAATGAACGATGGCGCAAAATTGCTATGAAAGAAGGTTTGGTTCGTAGGAAGAAGACTTGGATGAAACAAAACATAAAGTGGCTGAGTAAGTGGAACATCAAGCTACAAGATTGCCCAAACACAAATATGGAAATAAAGAAGTTTTTCATGGATAAATTTCAGACTATCATGTGGTCTAATAATATGGGGCGGAAAAAGGTGCATTATATAGAAGTGTTCAACCCTCCCTGCGAACATAAACTTAGAGTGTTGTTGGCTCAGTTGAGGATGGGGTCCCACCATTTGAGATGTGAGATTGGTTGATGGAAAATGCCCAAAGAAGAGTGGGAAGAGAGGATTTGTAGGTTCTGCGAAAAGGGTGCGATTGAAACTGAATGGCACTTTCTCTTCGAATGCACGGCTTATGATGACATTCGGGTTCAATACAGGGACATCCTGAAAGATGGCAGCATGTGTAGCTTATTTGAGGAGGATAAGATCAAGCAGACGACTAGTTTGATCATCAAGTTTCATAGCAGGAGAGCAACTATGGAGAACTAATGGTCTCATGGACGTCATTAAAATTCTTCATTCATTCAAAGAGGTGCAGGGTTACACCCATAAAAAAAAATATTTGTAAGTTAAGATGTGGTAAATATATATTACTAACAAATTTTTAACTAAAGGAAGAACTTTACTTGTGTACATGGTGAAATGTTAGGACCAAAGAAACATAATGACCAAACATAATTGAAATGGTAATAATTTATAATTATAGAGAGGATCAAGAAAATAGAAATATATTGAAATTTCAAACAAAGTTCCAACTAAAAGTATATGCTAAAAATAATTATTTAAACATTAAAAACATATATTAGTGATCTCTTCATAAAAAGATATATAACAAATGGGAAAATATGAGCATGTAGAGTTTTCTCTTCTAGAATTATATCAACTCATCATTTTTTGAAACTAAAATTTATATAAAAGTCATATAGTCAAAGTTATAAATGATATCAGATAAATCAAAGTTATAAATGATATCAAATAACTACCGAATATAAATTAAGAGGGGTATCATATTACTTTAATGTTACTTATCAAAATTTAACAATGCTTATCTTGCATGCTTATACTTGAGAAATCTATTGGTATTATTGTTGTCCCTTGTAAAGAGTGCTAAATTTGATTGTAATTCGTTGATTCCAGTTTTGAACAATAGTTACTATTTATTTCTTCAAACCTCCCAAACTTCGTGAGCTCATCTTGTGAAAGTTTGTGATGTAAAATTTGATATTGTACTCTCGATGTTGGCTCATCATTCGAAAGCTCTTTGATTGAACTATGCAGAATCAATGGGATGTGGAAAGGCATCAAGATAGTTGATGATTGTGATTCAGTGACAAATGCACAGTTTGCAGATGATGCCTCTCTTTTTGGTGAAGCGAACATTAGGGAGACTGGAATTATCAAGGAGACATTACACGGATAGGAAATACAATTTGGACAAGTCATGAACAAGGACAAGTCAACAATCTTTTTCTTCAACACTAAAAGGAGTACTCAAAGGAGGATTGCAAACATTCTTAGTTTTTCCATTACTTATTTCCCTGTTAAATATCTTGGTGCCCCAATTTTTGATGGAGTACACAAGTCCAATCATTGGAGGAGGTTGTGGAGAAATATAGTGCTAAGGAATCTTCCTAGAAAACCAAGTTGTTAACACTACCTGAGAGAATGATTGTGATCTAGTTTATTTTATCTGTTGTGCTCATTTATGTAATGTCATGCCTTCTGAATACACAAAACATTGAAGCAAATCTAGAAGGTATTTTTAAGAATTTTCTGTGGCCTGGCTCCAAAGATGAAAAGAAAATACCATTGATAAGTTGGGATGAGACGTGTAAGCAAAAAAATGGATGGTGGTGCTAGTTTGAGGAGAATAAGGAACTAATGTAAATAAAATATTAAATTACTGTTATGTAATTTACATCTGCTATAATCTCAAGACCTAGAACTATCATGATCTTCACATATATATCATAATGTGGAAATTAAATAATCATGAATACATTACTTACCTGGATCCATTAGTGCAGAAATCTGGAAGTGGTTTATGCAAAAAACTTTAATTACTTCCAGATACTTGGATGAAATAAAAATAGAATTACTTCTGATGCTTGAATGAGATGAAAAATTGTTTCTCTCTCTCTTACCCCTTTACGGATAAATTCTTTTCAAACCTTAATATGATGGTATTCTGAAAGATCATTTATAGGTGGAGAGAGGACCGGTTTTCCCAAAATAGTTATACTCCACTTGTCCATCAAAGCAGGAGTCTTGAAAACTACTCTTCTAATTGATCAATAAAATATACGAAAGATATGAGATACCTTTTATAAAACCATAACTGCCTATCACGTGTGCCTCTTCATGTGGGCCATTAAAATTAATTAAAAAATTAATCTTACATTCTCCCACTTGGCACATATGATAACTTAATGTTAGAGTTTGATAAGGTAATCATTAGGCATGCTATAAATCATATCCATCTTAACTTTCAGTTGATCATCATAATACTATAATTAAACAACCCACTAATGCAAGTCATGGCGGTTCCATGTTAATAAAGCAACATAGTCCCTTCCATGTACCACAACACTAGTAACCTATTTAATTTAGTCTATAAATAAGAAGTGTATTCATAAGGTTGAACAACAATGTCTCTTGTCAGAGAAGAGACTATTCCTATCATCATACACTCATTATCATACACATACACGTACACATTTAAAAACAAGAATTATCAATCAGAAACACCTTTATAAAGATATCAAAGTGGCAATAACATAATGCAATCAATTACATAAAAGTAACATTTGTTATATGCTACGTTCAATACCCATTCTATTGACATGTTCCTTAAATGTTTTTAGTGGTAATCCTTTTGTCAATGGATCTGCAACCATAAGCAGTGTGCTTATATGTTCAATTGACACTCGTTGTTTCTGAACTTCATCCTTAACAGAAAAGTATTTCAATTCCATGTGTTTTGCACCATTAGAATACTTGTCATTCTTAGAGAAAAATACAGCAGCGGAGTTATCACAATAAATTCTTAGCGGCTTGGCAATAGAGTTGACAACCCCAAGTCCTGAGATAAAATTCTGCAACCACAATCCATGAACCATGGCTTCAAAGCATGCCACAAATTCAGCTTCCATAGTGGATGAAGCAATGATAGTTTGCTTCGCACTTTTCCATGATATTGCTCCTCCAGCTAATAGGAACAAATAACCAAAAGTGGACTTTCTGCTATCAACACATCCAAAAGAATTTGAGTCTGAGTAGCCAATCACCTCTAGATTATCAATTCTCCTAAATGTGAGCATGTAATCCTTTGTTCCCTGCAAGTACCTCATCACTTTCTTTGCATCCTTCTAGTGATCCAATCCTAGGTTAATTTGATATCTTCCCAACATACCAACTGCAAAACTAATGTCTGGCCTGGTGCAAGTCTATGCATACATTAGACTTCGTATGGTAGAAGCATAAGGAATCCCTTCCATCTTTTTTTGTTCCCATTCATTCTACAGACATTGCATAAGGCTAAATTTATCCCCTTTTTGAATAGGGGCATCACTAGCTGAACATTTCTCCATTCTGAATCTCTCTAGAACTCTTTCGATATAGGCCTTCTAAGACAATCCTAACAATCCATGTGATTGATCCCGGAATATTTCAATTCCTATCATATAAGATGCCTCACCATATCTTTCATTTCAAAATTCATAGAGAGAAACTTCTTTGTTTCGTGCAATAAACCAAAATCACTGGTGGCAAGCAATATATCATCAACATAAAAAATCAGAAATATAAACTTACTCCCACTAACCTTCAGATATATACACCTATCAACAATATTTTCCTTAAATCCAAAGGAAGTAATAGTATTATGGAACTTAAGATACCATTGCCAAGAAGCTTGTTTAAGTCCGTATGTTGATTTCTTAAGTTTGCAAGCCAGATGTTATTTTCCTTTAATGGACAAACCTTCAGGTTGATCCATCTAGACTTCTTCCTCTAAACTCCCATTCAAAAATGCAGTTTTCACATCCATTTGGTGTAACTCCAAATCATAATGAGCCACCAATGCCATGATGATTCTAAGTGAGTCTTTCTTGGATACAAGAGAGAAAGTCTCTTTATAATCTATATCTCCTTTCTGAGTGAAACCTTTGGCCAAAAGTCTGGCTTTATGTCATTCAATATTGCCCTTAGAGTCCTATTTGGTCTTAAAGACCCATTTGCAACCAACTTTCTTGTATCCTTTGGGCAATTCAACAAGATCCCAGACTTCATTCTGGTCCATTGAATTCAATTCATCATTCATGGAAGCAATCCATTTAGCAGAATCACTACTTTCTATGGCTTGTGAAAATGAAACCGGATCCTTACATGTCCCAGATTCTTGTAGATAAACCACATAATCATCAGAAATAGCAGACCTCCTTTCCCTTTGATATCGTCTTAATGCTACTGCTGGTGGTTCTTCTACTATTGGTTCGTGGATGACAGTCTCATTATAGAGTGGTGGTTCATTAATTTGGTGTTCAATGTTGTCAGGTTGTTCAACAATGGCAGGAACACAATTTCCTTTGAAGTCATAGGTACCGGGGCTTGTACCCTAACTTCTTGGATAACCACACTTTTTGATTTGTCACTCCCACTAACTTCACCACTTTCAATGAATATGGCATTACTAGTCTCTACAATTCTCGTACTATGATCAAGACAGTAAAACCTATACCCTTTGGATTTTTCCGGGTTACCAATAAAGTAACCACTGACCGTTCTAAAATCCAATTTCTTTTCATGCGGATTATACACTCTAACCTCTACTGGAAAACCCCAAACATGCAGGTGTCTTAAACTCAGTTTCCTTCCTGTCCATAGTTCGAAAGGGGTCTTTGGAACTGACTTACTAGGAACCCGATTTAATAAGTATACAATGGTCTTAAGAGTGTGCATCCACAACGACATGGGTAATCTAGAATTACTTAACATACTCCTAACCATATCCATTAAGGTACGATTATGCCTTTCAGCTACAACATTCTGTTGTGGAATTCCAGGCATAGTATATTGTGCACATATGCCATGCTTTTCAAGGAGTTTAGCAAATGGGCTAGGGCACTGCCCTGATTCATCATACTTTCCATAATATTCGCCACCTCTATCAGACCTGATGATTTTCACCTTGTTGTCTAATTGCTTTTCAACCTCAGTAATGTACACCTCAAGGGCATCCACCAATTGAGATTTTTCATGCAGCAAATAGACATAACTATAACGTGAGAAATCATCTATAAAGGTGATAAAATACGTCTCTGCACCAAAAGATGGATTGTCAAAAGGCCCACAAATGTCTATATGGATAATCTCAAGAAGCTTTGTACTTCTTGTGGCACCCTTCTTGGTGTGTTTGGTTTGTTTTCCCTTAATACAATCCACACATACCCCAAAATTAAAAAAATCTAGGTTCAAGAGAATCCCATCTTTTACTAATCTCAGTAACCGTTCTCTAGAAATATGTCCCAGCCTTTTATGCCACAAGTATGAGGAATTTTCATTCGTGAGACTACATTTGGCACCAATATTATGATGTAGGATAAGAATGGTTTCAGCAAATTGATTATCAAGTTTTAATTTGTACAAACCATCACAAAGAATACCCGAACCAACAAAAGAGGTACTCTTAAACAAACTAAAATTTTTATTCCCAAATTTAAAAGAGTAACCGTCAACATCAAGTTTAGACGAGGAAATTAAATTCCTGGAAATATAAGGAACATAAAGAGTCTGAAATAGATCCAAATGATAACCAAAATCTAGAAATAAAGGATAAGTCCCAATAGCTTCAACTGGAGCTTTAACCTGATTTCCCATGAACAAAAATTTTTTATTTGGATTTATGGTCTGGGTTGTAAGGAATCCCTGCATCATATTTGCAACATGACTAGTAGCCCCAGAGTCAATCCACCAAGTATTAGAAGGAACTTCAGTTAGGTTTGATTTGAAACAAATAGAAATAAAATTCATACCTTTCTTTTCGAACCATTCCTTACGTTTTTTTACAGTTTTTCTGATAGTGTCCTGACTTTTTACAGAAGTGACACTTATCACTATTCTTTTCCTTCTTATAAGTTGTAGAACCACGATTAGGTGCATACACCATAGATGGTACTTTCTTCATGCCCTTTCTGTGCTTTTTCCCCTTCCTGTCGGCTCCTTGAGTTGTGAGATGAATTGAATGTTGTCCATGTTGCTTAAGTCTTGCCTCTTCTTGACTGAGCATACTGGCCAACTCATTCACATTCCACTTATCCTTAATAGTGTTATAGTGAATCTGAAATGGTCCATACTGAGGAGGCAAGGAGTTCAAAATAAATTGCACGAGAAAGAACTCATCCACCTTCATCTCAAGAGTCTTTAATTGACTAGCCAAATTAGTCATTTCAAGGACATGCTCATGTATTCCACGTGTACCATCAAACTTCATGGTGGTAAGCTTAGCCATCAGCGTTCTAGCAAGGGACTTGTTAGCAGTTCGGAAATGCTCTCCCACAGATTTCAAAAATTCTTTAGCATTGTCAGTTTTAGAAAGAGTTGACTTGATGTTGTTTGCTACAGTCATCCGCATAAACTTAAGGCTCAGTCTGTTTGATCTTTCCCATGCTTGGAATATAGTCTTTTCTTCCATACTGCTTTAATCAGTAATGGGAGCCAGTTTCTTAGTTTCAAGAGCTGTATCAAGATCCAGAACACCGAGGTGAAACTGAACCCGTTCTTTCCAATCTAAGAAATTCATTCCATTCAAGATTGGAACAGAAGAGGCATGCGAATGTAGCGAAATAGGAACTGACACCGCAAACATAAATTCATGTTCACAACATTAATATTAAGAGTTATAAGTAAATAACCAATATAAAAAACACATGGTTCAATAATAAATAATATTACCGTGATCTACCTTTGGGCTAATCTTATGGTAAACTATTAACAATTAGGGTGATTCCCTTTCCTAATAGGACTAATTGATAAAATATTCACAACTAAGTAAGTTAGTTACCTTTGGGTATCCGTACTTACCTTTAATCATGAATATTTACCAACCATCCTATTCCAATTAATTAATCTCTAAAAAAAGGTGCACCTTTGGGCCAACCTAATATTGTAATAATTAAATAATTGTGATTTGCAAAGTCATTATTTATTTTTTAATACTGGGAAACAAGTATTAAACTTCAATAATTTGACTTGATATCTACATATCATTCTGGCTGGACCACTTTGGTGGCTACCAAGCCGTATCATAATATAGACCTCAAATGAATATAATGACCTGACATATATATTAAATCAACAAATAAAATTAATCAATACAACAAATTTATTATGTGGAAACCATGTATTATACCAGATCATGGTTTTGTGTTTACAGCACACAAGGTAAATTTGATTTGATAAAACAAATAAAAAATTATTAAACATAAATGGAAAAATATGAAAGTTCTTAACTCTGTTCTGATACCACATGTAAATAAAATATTAAATTACTGAACTATGTAATTTACATCTGCTATAATCTCAAGACCTAGAACTATCATGATCTTCACATATATATCATAATGTGGAAATTAAATAATCATGAATACATTACTTACCTGGATCCATTAGTGTAGAAATTTGGAAGTGGTTTGTGCAGCAAACTTTAATTACTTCCAGATACTTGGATGAAATAAAAATAGAATTACTTTCCATGCTTGAATGAGATGAAAAATTGTTTCTCTCTCTTACCCCTTTACGAATAAATTCTTTTTAGACCTTAATATGATGGTATTCTGAAAGATCATTTATAGGTGGAGAGAGGACCGGTTTTCCCAAAACAGTTATACTCCACTTGTCCATCAAAGCAGGAGTCTTGAAAACTACTCTTCTAATTGATCAATAAAATATATGAAAGATATGAGATACCTTTTATAAAACTGTAACTGTCTTTCACGTGTGCCTCTTCATGTGGGCCATTAAAATTAATTAAAAAATTAATCTTACAACTAAAAGTTGGCCCTTGGAACCAAATTAGTGTGGAAGATGTACCACACCCCTGAACATCCATGGTGTCACATTTTTCAAAGGAAATATCTTAATATTGTTAGTACAAATTGGATTTTGACTATAGCTAATGAAAGTAAGGGCTCAACTACATGGAAATTTGTGTGGGAATCAAGGAATTTAATTTCCAAATAATGGGAGAACAACATAATTTTGGACTGAGACTTGGAATAGGTACAAGAGGTTAATTGTTATTTTGGATATAGAGGAACATTTGGATGAAATTATTCTAAAGTTTGGGTCCAAGGTGGTTGATTATACGAAAACCATAGATATATCATTGGGGACTAGACATTCATGACTTGAGGCCACTACCTTGGGACTACCTTTTTGATATGGTGCATGTTCTCAATGTGGAGTTGGAGGCCCAAAAAGTTGGTCTCTATAATCTTGAGGATGATATCATTTGGTGTGGTGCCAAATATGGTGAGTACTCTACTAAGTTGGGATACAAAATTCAAGATGTGTACGAGATGAGTTGTGGTTGGCCTATAAATTTGTCTTGGGACCAAACTGCACTCTCCAAATATCGTGTGTTTTTGTGGGTAGCTCTACTTAAGATATGCATGATGATGGATAGACTGAGTATGGTGGGCATCGCAGGTCCTTCCCAGTTGCTTATGTAAGAAAGAATTAGAAATTGTTATTCATATCTTTTTTAATTATGAATTTTCCTCCAAGTGCTAGGTCTGGCTGATAGGAATATTATCATGGGAAGGGCCACAACAAAAGTGTTTGGTTTATTCTTGCAAATTTGGTTGATGTCGTATAAGAGATCATTATGGGCCTCTATTTGGATCACTACTCCCTCACAAGTGATATGGAACATTTGGAGGGAGCATTAAAAAAGAATCTTGAGGGATTCAAAAATGTCATTGGATGGGCTCCCAAACAAAATCATAAAAGATATTGCGGATATTTTTGATTCTTATATTAGATCATAAAGCATACCAAATTTTCCAGATGGGATGAGTGGATACAAAAGCAATGGTACGCATTGAGAAAGTAAATTGAAAATTGGCGGTGTGGAAATGCCCCAAATTGTACTAATGGAAATTAAACTTTGATGGGGCCGTCAAAGGCAAACTTGAACCTGTTGGTAGTGGATGCAACATTAGGGATTGGAATGGTAAATGTGTTTAGGTGGCTTGATCCAATAAGTTGGGATTGGTTACAAACAATGAAGTGGAATTTGAGGCATTGGTGCTAGGGTTAAAATTATGTAAGAAAAATAACATTTGGAATGTGAACATTGAGGGTGGATCTCAATTATGTGTTCAAGTGGTGATTCATGGTGAGACACCAAACTAGAAATTTAACAATTGAGTCAAGCTTGACAAAGGCACGCTTTTAGAATGGGGGATTATACCATGGTACATATCTTTAGGGAAGCAAACTGGGTCGCTAATTTAATTGCCAGCATGGGAGTTGTACAAGAGCATGGTGTTATATCTAGTTCAAATATTTCTTCTTGGCCTGGTCTCCAATTGATTATTGATGGGGAAAGTCTCAGGTGAGTGGGGGTGGCTAAGTAATTTTCCCAAGCTTGCATTATTAGTGGAATATTTAATATGGTCGAGTCATTTGGTGGTGGTATTCTTTGTATAGAATTGGATCAATGAACATTGAGCTCTCTATGAAGGGTTAAGTCTCTATTTTGGTGGGTTGGGTTGTTGAATACCTTCTTTGTGATTTTTATTTTTTTAACAATAAAGGGAGCTCTATCCCTTTAGATAGCACTTACCTTAAAAAAAATAGACAGAATAAATACAATAATCTGATTTTAGGAGTAAGAAGAAAACCAAAATTTACCTAAACATATTTTCTTACTTGATACACATAACAATTGGGTATTTGGAAATGCTCTAGCATAATGGAAGGTTAAAATTTTGTGGTAGATATGCAAGAAAATTTTGAAAGCACAAAGGATGTGAACTTTTTTCCATAATGCCTCAAAGAAATGTCATTTCATGAAATGCAATGATTGCAAGATTTATAGAAAAATGATTTGTTGAAAAGTCTTTAAAGCCAAATTATATAAAGAATACAAAGTCATCAACTATAAAGCCAAATTATATAAAGAATACAAAATCATCAACTATCAGCACTATTAGAAAGACCTTAGAATATTAAATGCAAAATTTCATTTTCTTTGGACATTAAAGACCAAGAACCAAAGTCATGGGAAGTATTAGGACACACATCTAATTTTATAGAAGAAACAAAGGATCTATAGGTTATGAAGATTGTCGCAAAGCTCACGACACATATGACTTGCAATGAACTTTAACGAGTTCTAGGATTTGAAAAGATTTCAAAGATCCATTCCAATTCACTAAAAGAAATAAATGAAGTTCAAAATCAAAAGGATGCCAGATATATCATCCATGTGATTTATATACCCAAGAAAAATAGATGCATTTGACAAGGTTGCAACTTTCTCAAATGGAGAAAAAGGAGATCTCTTACAAGATGCACAAAAAAAAAGTGGTAGGTGCCCATTTTAAATAATCATTATTAATGACATCTGACATGTTTATTATCAAGAATATAGGAATCAAGAAACAACCAAAAAGGAAAATGTAGTTACTATCTTTACCATGGAAGAACCAAGAATTGTTTGTGGGTACTGGTGGAGGAGCACCTAAGGCTTGGAAGGCTACCAAGGGGTCACTTGGATGACCTTGAGAAAATGAAGACCATAAGAACTAAAAGGTCTTCAATCAATGTAATTGGGCCAATAGAGCCCCAAAATGTAATGGGATGCAATAAAATTGCACAAAATTGTAATAGCTGCCCTATAGGCAAAATAAGGCCTAGAAGGCTAAATGTAAGGGGTTTAAGGGTTTGGTAGTCAAATATGGTGGTAAGGTCATAATAGAAACTTTTGACTAAGATTTGGAACAAGAGGAAGTAACAAGAAAGAGGAAAGTCCTCAAGTGAGATGGCGAGCGGTAGCGGGGGGTGCAGAGGTGTTGGAAGGGAGGGAAATTTTTTGAATGGGAAGGAGAGCGGGAATCTTGCAGAGTAGGGATAGATGGATCAGAAAGGGAGTCAAGATCAAGGACAGGAAAAGGGTAAGGAAGATACAATGGATGATGGGGACCCACGGGCCTTGCATCCGGATCCAGGCAAAAATGCTAGTGAAATCTTGAATCTCCACGTAGCTGGAGAAGCTCGAGGCCCTTTGGGGTGTTGGTCTAACCTGTTTGGGGTCAAACCATCGGGTAAGTCATCTTTTGCCAAGATCCGTAACATTTCCAATAAAGATCAGGGGACCTTTGCCATTGAGGTGCCTTCTGAGCTTATTGATCACAATATTCAGAGTATGGCTGCTACCTTGGTTGGCAAGTTCATAGGTTCTCGACCGAATATCGATTTGGTCAGACTGTTTGTTAAAAAAAAGTGGGATTTAAAAGTTCATGTTGAGGTTACAACTATGGCCAAGGGCTTCATGTCTTTTGAGTTCTCTTTCTCTAAAGATTTCTCTAGGATTCTTTGCATGGGAAACTGGTCCATGGGTAAATCCACCCTCATTCTCCAGAAATGGACTTCCCAACTGGACCTCAACAATGACTTTGTCACTCAAGCACCGGTTTGGATCAGACTTCTTGAGCTGCCTTTGGAGTACTGGCATGAGGATATCTTTGATGGCATTGCTAGCTCCTTTGGAGAGTTGCTATCTATTGATTCGGTCACAGTAGCAAAGAAAAGACTCACTTATGCCAAAATCTGTGTGGGGGTCGTCGAAGGTCAGGACATACCTCAAGCTATTGAGCTCCAATCTAGATTGGGAAAGTGGATGCAGCAAATCGACTATGAGAATGTGCCTTTTGTGTGTTTCCATTGTAAAAAGGTGGGACACAAGGCCAGAATGTGCCCTATTTTCTTAGAAAAGGAGAGAGCCCGCAAGGCCCAAAGAAAATAGGAAAAGAGGAAAGAAGCTTAGAAACAACAAATAGGCACGAACCAAATGGAAGTCCCTAAGAAGATGTGGAAGGAGAAAAACCCTGTCGGCCAAGCCCAGATGGGTCCTCTTCAGGGGGACGAGCCCAAAAATACTTCTAGCTCACCACCTATTATTAAGGAGGGAATGCCCAACCCTTCGACTACAGAGTAGCCTGAGATACCGAGCATCAAAGGTCCTGATGGTTATAGCAGACCAGAGCTTAGGGAGTAGGTTGCTTCTCCTGTTTGGAACCAGGAGGGCTTGATTGACCTAGAAAACAAGTCTCAGTGTAACAATCAGCATACCTGTGCTCTCAAAGACACCAAGAGCGACATAGTGAGCAAGGATATTGAGTCACCAAAGGAGAGCGGAATGGGCACTGGAAACTCAGGGAATTCTTGTGAGGCTTCCAAAGTTGAGTCCTTTGTGCCAGACTCTCAAGAGACAGAGGGATCCTTGGCCTGCGGCCCCTTCCCCTCTCAGGAAACTTGCACTAGCAGAGTCTCCTTGTTATCCCCAGGAAAGGTTAGCAGGATCATAGATATGGTCACCTCCTCCTCCCCAAGACAGATCTCTAGAATGGAGGCCCTGTTTGAAAGCTGCAAGGATGAGAATGCTGCTCCTTGGATATCGGTCAGGAAGAAAAAGAATACCAGGGAACCATCCACGGTCTTCCCTGTGGCAACAAGAAGTAGAGTGAAAGCAGACACAGGGAGCAAATCCAACTCCGCAGGCAAATGGAGTAAGAACCAAATCAGAAAGGAGGAAACTAGAAGGAACATAGCGAATGGAACCCAAAAAACCATCCAAGAGACATACCCCCATAAGAAAACATGAAGATCATCTCATGGAACATTCATGGACTCAATGGAGCCCACAAACAGGAGGTTGTGAGGAACATGATCAGGGATCATAAACTGGACATTTTTTTGATTCAAGAAACTAAGATAATGAAAGTGAAAACTGAGGGTATTAGTTTTAGCAAAGGGATGAAGCTGGCTACTACCAACTCTTCTGGTGCTTCTGGAGGACTGGCAATGATCTGGAAAGACTCCCTCAAGGCTGATATCATCTATGATGAAGGCAACATCTTACTTATCCGTTTTAAGAATACTAAAGATCAGGAAAGCTGGTATGTTATGAACATTTACGCCCCTAACTCTAAGAATGGTAGAAAGCATTTTTGGCACAAAATAAGCAAGCTGATCCCCCCCTTGGATAAAACCAAGGGCATCATCATGGGGGATTTCAACACCCCTTTGCTGGCTACTGAGAAATCTGGGGGTCTCCCTCTGGAATTGGAGAGTAGACAACATCTTGCTGATTTTATCAATGATTTGGCTCTTTTTGATGTCCCCCTTGAAGGGATTAAGTTCACTTGGTCCAATAGGAGAGTTGGCAGAGATTGCATTCAAGTCAAACTAGACAAGGCCCTGATCATGATGGATTGGATGAATTCTTACCACTACAAGCTATCCTCCTTGGTGAGATTGGGATCAGACCACTCCCCTATCACCATTTCCATAGAATGCTACAATAGGAAAAAGGCCTTCCCCTTCAGATTTGAGAAGATGTGGTCCTCCCACCTAAGGCTTTTTGACAAGATCAAGGACTGGTGGAACATTGATGTTGATGGCACTGCCATATACAAAGTGGCCAAGAAACTCAGAAATATCAAAACAAAGATCAAAAAGTGGAACAAAAAGGATTTTGGTGACATTTTCAAGAAGAGAGGATTTTGGAGGAACTGGCGGGAGTGCAAGATGAAATCCAATCCCTGGGGTATGACGATGATAGGCTAAATGCGGAGAAAACTATCTTAGTCGACCTTCACAACATAGTTGGCAAAGAGGAGATGTTCTGGAGGTAGAGGTCTAGATCTGTTTGGCTTAAGGAAGGGGATCAAAATTCCAGATTCTTTCACCTCTCCATGATGAAGCACAAGGCCGCCAATAGAATAACTGCCATAAACAAAGGTGATGTCTCTCTGAGGGAGGATAAGGAGATTTCTCAAGAGGCCATCAAGTATTTTTCTTCCATTCTTTCTAAGGATAAAGAGCTTAGTGAGCAAAATTAGGGGGACATCATCAAGACTATCCCTAATGTGATCAATGTTGGCCAAAACAGAGCCCTAGCGGCTATCCCTGATTTGGAAGAGATTAAAGAGGTGGTTTTCTCTATGCCTGCTGAGAAAGCCCCGGGCCTTGATGGCTTCCCCACTTTTTTCTTCCAAATTTATTGGGAAATTAGCAAGGATGATCTGGTCAAAGTAGTTCAGGAGTTCTTTGGATCCAAGAGCCTCCTCAAGGAGATCAATGCTACCTTTTTGGTGCTCAGCCCCAAAATCTCAGGTGCAGACTCTTTTGACTCTTTTAGGCCTATCAGCCTCTGTAATTCCCTTTACAAGATATTCTCCAAAGTCTTAACCATAAGATTGATCAAAATTCTTCCAAAATTAATTGCCCCGCAACAAACGGGTTTCATTCTAGGTCGGCAAATCTTGGATTCTATCATTGCCATCCATGAAGTGGTCCACTCCTTGGAAGAAGGTAAAAGGGAGGGCTTCCTACTCAAACTTGACTTGTCAAAGGCCTATGACCAGGTTGATTGGCGGTTCCTAGATCAGGTGTTGGAGGCTTTTGGTTTTAATGGCATTGTTAGGAAAATCATCTCTCAGCTGATCTCTACCCCAACCTTTGCGGTGATGGTCAATGGCTCTCCCTTGGATTTCTTCAAACCTTCTAGAGGGCTTAGACAAGGAGACCCCATTTCTCCTATCCTCTTCATTATTCTAGCTGAGTGCCTGGGAAGAATGATCCATGATAAAAGAAACAATGGTGATTTGGCTGGTCTGCGCCCCTCTTCTGGTCCTCTGGTCTTTTCTCACCAACAATTTGTTGACGACACTATCCTTGGGGGGAGGCTACTGTGAAGGAAGCTAGAACTGTGAAGAACATTCTCAACACTTATTCCAAAGCTTTGGGCCAACTTATAAATTAGAGAAAGAGTTCAGTTTTCTTCATAAACACCCCTGATAGCAGGCAGAGGAAGATTGTTGGTATTTTGGGTTGTGTCATTGGGTCCCTTCCTTCCACTTACCTCGGTCTCCCAATGGGGGCTAGACCTCCTAACCTCTTTTGGGATAATCTCATAGACAGATTCAATAGGAAACTTGCGGGATTAAAAAGTCTTGTTCTGAGCTAGGCCGGGAAAGTTATGTTGATTAAATCCACCCTTCATAGCTTACCTACTTATGCTCTTAGTTTCTTTTCCATTCCCGTAAAGGTGGCTGACACTCTGGAATCTATCCAAATGAAGTTTCTCTGGGCTGGCATGGATGGCAATAAGAAGTATCCACTAGTGGCTTGGGATAATATATGTAAACCTAGGAAGCAAGGAGGCCTGGGCATTAGAAACTTGAAACAATTCAATAGGGTGTTGCAAGCCAAACAAATTTGGAGAATCTTCAACTCAAAGGGAGAATGGAAGGAAATCATAAAGGATAAATACTTGGGCAATAATTTCTTCAAGTAGTTCATCAGCGGGGAAGAGGATCTGAAGGGCTTGAACATCTGGAATAGCCTTATGAGAACCAAAGAGCTTGCTACTAGGAAGGTTAAATGGAAAATTGGCAATGGAGAGGACATCAACTTCTGGCTCGATGACTGGCTTAGTGTGGGACCCCTATGGAATATGCAGCAATTCAAAAGTTGGGCCCTTCCTTGGATGGAAAAATATGGGTGTAGGGTCAAAGACTACAGGGTCAATGATGAGTGGGTCGACTTGATGGAGGTCTCTCAGGATCTCAACCCGCTGATGGACATGATCAGGCTAATCCCTCTCTCTCAAACCAAGGACTCTCCTATTTTGGGGATGACCAATGATGGCAAGTACACTGTGGCATCGGGTTATGCTTCTTTGCATCATTGTGTGGAAGATCCTGTTTGGGCTAAAGCTTGGCTCCTTAAACCTCATCCCCAAAATCAACATCTTCTTCTAGATCATGCTCCAAAACCATATTTTGATGATGGGTAATCTTATGAAAAGAGGCCATCAGTTTCCTAACAGATGCATTCTTTGCAAAAATCAGGTGGAGAGTGTTGACCACCTCTTTGTTCACTGCCAGTTCACTAGAACCACCTGGTCCTACTTCCTATCTTTTTTTAAACTAGCCTAGGTTTTTCCAAAGAACATTACTGACCTATTTCAACATTGGAAGGGCAGTGCTGCTGGAGTGGGCAATTGGATCTTTTGGAACTGGGCTCTCCCTCACATCTGCTGGGGGGTTTGGAAGGAGCAGAATAATCACATTTTCAGAGATAAAGAGTCCAACCCGAAGGTGGTGTTTCAAAAAAGCATCAATGCCTTGGTTGAAAACTATACAGTTGTCAAAGGAACCAACCCCCTGCTCAACAACAATGAGATTGCCACTAACAAAAGGGCGGACTATATCTGGACCCTTCTGCCAGTGGGGTGGTGCAAAGCCAATTTCAATGGGGCCGCTAAGGGCAACCCTGGCCAGTTGGGGATCAGAGGTGTGATCAGAAATGACCATGGTAAAGGAATTTTTGCCATCATGGCTCCCCTAGGAGTGCAGACCAACCACTATGTAGAGGCCACAGCAGCCCACCAAACTATCAAACTGGCCAAGGACACTGGGGTCAAGAGGTTGTGGTTAGAGGGAGATTCAAAAAACATCATCGACTGTCTGAAAGGGAAAAATGCTCTGACGTGGAATACTGAAAGCATTATTAATGAGAGCATCCTTTGGCTTAATTCATTTGAAAGTGTTTATGTGGCCCATGAGTATAGGGAGGCCAACCACATGGCAGACAGGCTAGCAAATAGGGTAGTGAAAAATAATGAAATGAAAATTTGGGTTGACGGGGGATTAATTCCAGATGAAATAAGCGAATTAATCGAAGGAGAGAGAATCCTGGGAAGATTGGGAAGCATTAATTTGTAATTATGGAAGGTATTATTTTATGGGATTTGTGCCTTTGCGTGTGGTGTATGAACACAAGCCAAAGTATGCTTTGAATGGATTGCCATCATTGCACGTTAAGGCTGGCTTTCTTGCCTTTTCATTATAGCTTCGAAGGAAGTGTCAAGAATTTATCGCACTTCATTCCCAGAGCCCATTTCTGCAAGTGTTTTCAGAAAAATAGGAAGCAACGCAGAAGAAAAAATAGTATGGTGGGTGAGAGGCATAGAAGAGAATCGGAAGATGAAGCCGAAAAGTGGAGGAAGTACTCTAAGGTCTGGAATATCCTCGGCAAAGGGAACATCACTTCTTTCATTAAGAGATTGCATGGCTGGAAGCCTTCCGTCACCAATGTCATGACCAGAAGCTGGAACGAGGGCATTGTCAAAATTGATGGGGTTGAGTTTACCGTGACTGAGGAGGTCATCTCGACCGTGATGGGTATTCCCATAGTTGGGAAGAATTTTTATAGGGACAGAAGTATTTCTACCCAGGTGATTCAGGATTTTACTAAGGGAAGTGACGAAAAGATGGCTCTGGTCAAAAAAGGCACCTTCTACCAACCGTGCTCTATCAAGCCTCTGTGGAGATTTGTGCTTCGAGCTATCATTAAGTACATTTCATTGGACACCCGTTTTGACCGCATCTACTCCTACCATTTTGTCTTGCTCAACCACTTCAGGTCTGATGCGAAAATCTCTATCCCTTTCTATCTGCACTCTTCAATAAATGAGAATATTAATGTTTATAGGGAGAGACCTATCAGCAACCCCACTTCCATGAAGGGCTTCTGCTTTTAATTTATGATTATCTGAAGCCTAGGACTATAGGCAAAACCATCAAATAGGGGAAAGGTAAGTGCCTCGGATGAGGATACTGAAAAAGGGGATGAAGAGTACTTCCCCTCTGAGACAGAGGAGAGCTTTGATATGCATTCTGATGAGGAGGCAGTTGGTTCCCCCACCTCTACCAAAGGGAAAAAGAAACCCAAGAGAACAAAAATTGAGAAGAAGGAAATTCAGGAGTCCAAGTAATGTGTGGATTTTTCTTCTGATAGGGATTATGACGAGGATGCCGAGGGCATGGAAACAGGGGAAGATATTGCTGAAAGAGAGGAAGATTTGTTTGGGGAGGAGGATACCTATGTTCATCCGGAGGGAAAGAGGAAAGTCACCATCAAAATTCCCAAGGACAGAGAGGAGGAGTTTGTTTTGCCTACTGGGGACAAGAAGCAAAAAAGGGGGAATTCCCCTGATGCCATGGAGGAGAGAGGAGAATCTAGGGAAAGAGGGCGGGGAGAATCAGGAGGTGGATCATTTCTCCTGCAAAATTTAGGACACGGAGAAGACTGTGGTCTGGCGTAACTTCCACAATGTCTCAGTCAGAATGGGTCTCAAAAGAGAGACGATGAAAACCATGGTTAAGGAAAATAAAGAGGGAAAAATACAAATGGAAGATCTTATTGACCCTTCCTTGGTCATTCTTAGTGATGTCATGAAGGAAAATCCCCGAATGGATGTCCTTAATAATGCCAAGAACAATGTCATTGACAGCTACAAGACCACCAAATGGACCTATCATGAGATACAAGATCTCAGATTTAGGGTTGGTAGGCTCGAAAGGGAGAACAATTGCGGTAAGGTCAGACTCGACGAGGAGATTGCTGAAAGGGAAAATAAAATGGAAGCTGCTATGAAAAGGATCCAGGGGGTGGAAGCCACTCTTTAGAAAATTTTTGAACAAAGCCACAACATCCTCAAGGCTTCCAATGACCATATCAAAGCACTGATTAACAAAATTGAGGAAAATAGAGCTCGTAATGAGGACTCTCCCAATAGCAGTAAAGAAAAATCGTAGGAGAAGGGGCAGAGAAAGAGAACAAGAGCTAGCACGAGGAAGATGGACACCCAGGAGCCTAACAAAGATTTGAAAGCTCTCAAGGAAGTTGCTGAGAAGGCAACCGAGCTAGAAATGCGGGCGGCAGAGACTCTCAACAAGTTTGCCTGATTTGCTCCTAGCCTTTTTCTGCATGAGTTTTTTGTTCTTAGTCCTTGGTCTTTTTCACTGGCTTTCTATAGTTTCGCTATTTAAGACTAGTCATGCCTGGCCCTTTGCTTAGCTTTGGCTATTTCATTTGGTTTGTGTTAAACTGTTACTATCTATACTGGTCTTTTAGCTGTAAGGGTTTCAGGGCCCCATTAAAACCTATTTTCCTTAACCAAAAAATTTTGACTAAGATTTGATCAATATAAATAAAAAAGGATGTATAGTTGTCAAAGTGGACAACTTGTTGTCAACAAGTGGCAACACAAACAAAGCAAATTTCTGTCAGTAGTCAGGTATCTAGGGAGTTTTTGAGTAGTTATAAATATTTGGTCGGTAAGATAACTATAGGAAAAGCTTTATAAAGGATGTAAAATCCCAATACAAAGAGGGGTAGAAGATTTATGTAAGAGTTTCATATCAATAAAATTGGTATTTTCTGCATATTTCTATGTTCTGTCAATTTGCATGGTGATTTGCAACCTGAATATATAGTTTAAATGCTTTCTTCTTAAGGATCCATTGATTAGACATGTTAGTATATTGAATCACCTATTTTTCCTAGTCTTTGTGGCTTTTTTTTGGTTAAGAATCAACAAAGATATTTAGATTTGAAATAAACCTATCAAATCCTCAGTTAGGGTAAACAGTGAACACAAAATGGTAATATTCCTTCATCTAACACGTGTAATAAGTCTCCATAATATGTAGGGTTATGGTTGATATTGTATATTACCTATCCAAAATGTTGCAAGAGATCCATGCAAGGTTTTGGCACGTGCAAGGAGGGTAGAAAGTGACTATGAACAGTCATAGTGGAGAGTAACAAATGACAACATTAAAAGAAAGACTATCTCAGAAGATACAGTCCCAGTGCGGGGGCCATATCTTGCAAACCAATTGTTGGATCTTTCTCATCTTTTGATATGTTTTGTGGAGACAAATGTCAAAGGATCTCACCAAAGAGATCAAAGAAATGTGGTCGGGGTAAAAATATATTGATCTCTAAGTACGAGTCTATCAAAGAAGCCAGTATGGTAAATGATTATTCTAAATAATAGTGAATTACAACTTTGTATTAAGATTATCCTAATGATGGTTGTATTTGATCAAAGTTCTAGTAAGAGGTTTGGTATAGGGTTGTGAGAATAGTTTTATAGGTTGAGAAAGGGTTTAGATCTCCTTGAAGGCTAATGTCCAATTCAACACAAAGTAGGATATATAGGGATGGTACAAGGTCAAGTTGGGGATAATCATAAATTTACTAATTTTGTTAAGTAAATGAGTATCAATGAGTCTTGGCAAAGGTTTTTGAGGATGCTAGGAGTCCCTAAGAAGTCGCTAGTTTGATTAGAGAGTGAAAGGATTGGGTTGGTTTGGTTAGAGGGGTTATGAGGGCATGGACTTGTCAAGAAGGAATTTGTCATCAGTCAAGTGAAGGATTATTTTTTTATGGATTAGTGGAGTCTTGTGAAGACAATAGGCTTGGAAGGGCTCAAGAAACCTTATGTAAAGGAAATGTGTTGATCAATTGATAAAGAGAGAACACCTTACTATCAAAATTGGGATAAGAAGTCCTTGTAGGGGCTTGAATGGTGGATGCTCCACATCAATTGGTATTAGAGCGAGAGGATCTAGGAAATGAGTCCTAGATAGTTGAGATGGGATTAACAACTTTAGAGAGGGAGTTGGTTGAGGGGTTCAAGTTATTGAAAGAATTGGTATTTGGCAAGAAGAGGAAGAATGAGGAATAAGAGAGAAGAAGAAAAAGTGAGAAAAAAAGACAAGAAGAGATAAGGAATTTTAGAAAGGATATAGAAGCATATGGAGAAAAGTTAGACATGTATGCATCATGGTAAGAAGAAGAAAAATGAGAAAGGATAAAGAGGGAAGAAGATATAGAGGGAATATTGAAGGATTTAGAAGATCAATGGAGATTCCAAGAGGAATGGCATGAGGAAGAGGAAGAGCATGTTACAAGAGGTGTACAAGAAGAATCTAATTTATGGAAAGAGTATGCAAATATCATAGAGGAATGACAAAGAAATGGGGGTGATAGTGAGGCTCAAGATGAAGCAGCCTTTAAGGTGACTGAGGATGTGGTTGAATGCCAGGGAAAATGGTAGGAGGACATAAATGCTATAGGAGTGGTCTCATATGAAGAGACTCAAGTTGGTTTGGTGGGCCATGAGGAGGCCTTAGATTTGGTAAACATGTAGATTGGATGGGTAACCATGAAGGTGTGTCTCTTTGAGGCACTTGGGATGAATTTGAAGCTACTTACAATAGTGGTATGGAAGGTATAAAGGTCTAAACAACAACAGAAACAACAACAATGACATGAATGATTTACCTTTTCATGGCATGGAAAACATAAAGTGAAGATTAAGGGAGATGAGCCTTATGTGTAGAGGCACGATGAAGAAAAAGTGCATATAAAAAATGAAGACAGGTATAAACCAAAGATCAAAATGAAATTTTGTTTCCTAATATGTTTTATTGCCGGTATTTTCAAGATGACGCAAAAAATTTTCAAACTTGGGGAGTATGGTGCAAGAGCACCTAAGGCTTGGAAGGCTACCAAGGGGTCACTTGGATGACCTTCAGAAAATGAAGACCATAAGACCTAAAAGGTCTTCTATAAATTTAGTGAGGATTAAGGGAGATGAGCCTTATGTACAAAGTCATGACGAAGAAAAAGTGCATATAAAAATTGAAGACATGTATAAACCAAAGATCAAAATTAAATTTTGTTTCCTAATATGTTTTGTTGCAGGTATTTCCAAGAGGACTCAAAAAAATTTCAAACTTGGGGAGTATGGTGCAGAAGCACCTAAGGCTTGGAAGGTTACCAAGGGGTCACTTGGATGACCTTCAGAAAATGAAGACCATAAGACCTAAAAGGTCTTCTATCAATGTAATTTGGCCAATAGAGCCCCAAAATGTAATGGGATGCAATAAAAGTGTACAAAATTATAATAGTTGCCTTATAGGAAAAATAAGGCCTAGAAGGCTAAATGTAAGGGGTTTAAGGGTTTGGTAGTCAAATAGGGTGGTAATTAAGGTCATAATCAGACCTTTTGAATAATATTTTATCAATATAAATAAAAAAGGATGTATATTTTCCAAAGTGGACAACTTGTTGTCAACTTGGAAACACAAACATAAACACAAACTAAGCAAATATCTATCAGCAGTCGGGTATTTAGGGAGTTTTTGAGTAGTTGCAAGTAGTTGGTCGGTAAGATAACAAGAGGAAAAGCTTTATAAATGATGTAAAATCCTGATACAATGAGGGGGAGAAGATCTATGTAAGAGTTTCATATCAATAAAATTGGTATTTTCTGCATATTTCTATGTTTTGTTAGTTTGCACGGTGATTTACAACCTAGATATATAGTTTAGATGATCTCTTGTTAAGGATCCACTAATTAGACATGTTAGTATATTGAATCACCTATTTTTTTTGTCTTTGTGGATTTTTTTTGATTAGGAATCAACTGAGATAGTTAGATTTGAAAGAAAACTATCAAATCCTTGGTTAGAGTAAACAGTGAATACAAAAATGTAATCTTCCTTCATCCAACACGTGTAATAAGTCTTCATAATAGGTAGGGTTATGTTTGATATTGTATATTACCTATCCAACATGTTGTAAGAGATCCATGTAGGTTCTTGGCACATGCAAGGAGGGTAGAAAGTGATTGTGAATAATCAAATTGGAGAGGAACCAGTGACAATATTAAAAGAAAGTCTACCTCAAAAAATATAGTCCCAGTGCAGAGGCCATATCTTGCAAACCAACCTTTGGATCTTCCCCATATTTTGATATGTTTTGAGGAGACAAATTTTGAAGGATCTCACCAGAGTGATTGAAGAAATGTGGTCGCGGTAAAAAGATATTGATCTCTGAGTACATGTCTATTTAAGAAGCCAGTATGGTAAATGATTGTTCTAAATAACAGTGAATTGCAACTTTGTCTTAAGATTATGCTAATGATGGTTGTATTTGATCAAAGTTCTGGTAAGAGGTTTGGTATAGGGTTGTGAGAATATTGTTATAGGTTGAGAAATGGTTTAGATCTCCTTGAAGGCTAATGTCCAATTCAATTTGATGTAGGATATATAGGGATGGTACAAGGTCAAGCTAGGGACAATCATTAATTTACTAATTTTTCTAAGTAAATGATTATCTATGAGTCTTTCCAAAGGTTTTTGAGGATGCTAGGAGTGCCTAAGAAGTCTCTGGTCTGATCAGAGAGTGAAAGGATTGGGTTGGTATGGTTAGAGGGGTTATAAGGGCATGCGATTGTCAAGAAGGAATTTGTGATCAGTCAAGTGAAGGGTTATGTTCTTATGGATCAGTGGAGTCTTGTGAAGACAATAGGCTTGGAAGGGTTCAAGAAACCTTATGTAAATAAATGTGTTGATCAATTAATAAAGAGAGAACACCTTACTATCAAAATTGGGATAGGAAGTCCTTGTAGGGGTTTGAATGGTGGATGCTCTGCATCAAGCACATTTTGGGTCATGTATTTGATCTGGATTTGATTAGGTACACCAATTGACATACCCAAATAAATCCATCCTAACCATTTCCAAATACACAATGAACCGAACCCATATTCAAAATGAATTGTACCCAAATCCAAATTAATATGCTAACAAGTTATATTAAAAATTGTCTATATAACATTATAATACAAATTTGAATTATTCTCTTAACATTTTAAATATATATGTATTACACATTTGCCTATAATTAATTAAAGGAATATTTGTAATAATTGCAATTTTGAAGAATTTGTAGTTGATAAACATTGCCTCCCACTGCCCTAAATTTCATGAAATGTAGATGGAAGCAAGTTAAATCAATAACATTGGGCAATAATACATCTAATAAAATTATTAAAAAAAATAAATAGACATGATATAATTTATATATTTATTATAAATATGTATGCTAATAGCATTGGTAAATAACACATCTAATAAATATAAAAATATATTTTCAATTATTTATTTACTTATTTATTATAATAAATATTTAATAATTTATATAGGATATATAATTTGTACAATAAAATTATTAATCATAAATAATTTAAATTTAAATTATTACAAAATTTATAATTTATAGTTTATAAAAAAAATTAAAAACTAAAACTGATAATTAATTTCTAATTAAATAATTAATAATATGTATTATATAATTTAATGAGGGTTACTAACCAATAAAAGATGTGATTAGAATTAAGGTTTAATTAGATTTTACTTAGAATTCAATTAGTGTTTGTGTTCACTTAGGATTATGGTTATAGTTAGACATGGAATTACTATGGCTTTGGGTTAAGATTAGGGTTGGAGTTAAAATTAGTATTGTAGAAATCGAAAAAAATGCCTATTGCATTTTTCATATTGTCATCACCTTTGATGATTCTTCTATCCATATTAATTAATAATTTTATTGTTTAATTAATTAATTACATTTTCTTTATTAATTAAATAATTTTAATTACTTAATTATTTTATCGTCCTTTTCCTTATATTATTGATTAAATATTTTTAAATTAGTTCATTAATATATAATTTCTAAGGCAAATTTTTATAATATTGTAGATAAAATCACATTTTCTCAGTGGAACGCATACATAATGTTGTAGATTAAATTCTCTAAGAGCTTTGTGTTGTTTATATGGGCCTACATAAATTTCTTCTCTCCAATAATCTTTGCACTAGAACAACCTCAATATCATTCTTGATCACGAAACTTTCTTTGAGTTGGTCATCAATGGAGTGTTGGACACAACTACACTCACAATCCTCAATACTAAAAAATCATTATGCATGATAACAAAACTTGAGTCGCTATTCATTGTATCACCCCTTCTAGTTGCAAAACATATCCAAACCAATCAAAACTACCTTAGTTCTAGGTGACTTAAAGCCTCTAAATTCTTGTTTCATTCTACTATCAATGTCCAACCAATCTTATGGTCCTACTAACATTGTGATGTTAGTTGTTCAAACCCTTTGAGTCTAAAATATTTCATAAAACACAAGATCTTGTCTAGACTTAAATATTTAGTTTCACTCAACATTAGAGAGGGAAAAATGACTACCCAACATTCTAACTATTTGTGTACGTTTATAAAAATAAATTAATTTCCAACCATGTGATTTGTGTATGAATTATATAGTCCTTAGATTTTTTAAGTTTGTTAGGTAATTATAAGACCATTTGAAGAGAGAAAGTGATTCAAATTTTTCTTATACCATCTTAAATACCAATTTCATAGTCACAGTGATTCTTTCCTAATTGATTTCATCAACACTTGTTATATTTTTTAAAATTTCCTTTCAATTTTACATGTCTATTTTACTTGTGGTATCTTATGGATGTTTGAATTGACATGTAGCTAGTATGCTCATTATCTATTTCCCATAATTTAAGTACTTTGTGCGCTTGACAATATATACACCTCATAATTCTTTTCCTCATGGACTATTTTTTTAAACCATTTAAACTTAACCTTTTATTCATTGTGAAACTCTCATTTTATTTAAAATTCCATTTCTATTATAAATACTATTTTCTCCTTGAAACACATCTACACACTCTTCAATACATCCTAACATATCTAAGTTAGATCACTCAAATATAAGTTATGATCTTCATTTGGTGATGAAACTTGAGATGTGTCACACAATTGAAATGAATATTAAAAAATATAATAAATATTAACTAAAAAATAATACCTCTTCTTAAATATTATAATAAAGTAACTTAAGATTGATATCTCTCAGCATTTAAAAGAACTAATTAGAAATGCAATGCCCAACTAAGGAACCCTCGAGGATAAGAGATAAATAGACACAAAATAGTATAGAATATTTTATTTTGAAACATTTAATGTCAATTACATGCAACATCCATAGTTTTAAATTTTAAGCCTCCAAATAGATCAAATTGTTGCCAAGCAACATTGCACTTGAGAGGAAGACTTAAATCTATAAAAATCAACCAAGAAAGGGAAAAGGTATTTTAATGTAAATAAAATGTGATACAAAAGGTAATATAAGTCATTCAAGGTCCTCCCTATAGTTTCAAAACTTAACTTTGAAGACTAGACCTTTTCTTAGGTCTTAGGCATCACATATGAGCTCTTAAAATCATTGACATGCAATCCAACCCCATCAACTCCAACCAAAATAGCTCTAAACATATACTCAAGACCCCTCTAAAGGTTCCATAAATTTTTTAACTTTTGAGTATAGCTGGAACATAGTTAAACAAAAAATTTAAGCTCCTTGAATCCCCTTTGGAGTAAACTATAAGACTAGGGCATCCAAAGTGGACTCAAGTGCTAAAAAAGGACACTATAATGATTTGAGGACAAATATAGAGAGCCAAAATATCATGGATATATGTTTAGTGTGCAAGTTCCCCATACATGTGTGTGATGTGTATGTGTTAGATACACACAAGTGTCTAGTTATCAAGTGTGGAAAATATCACAGTTGAATCCTAATAGAAATATCATAATTTGACTTGCTATGGAAAATATCTCCTACTTATCAAGTGTCTAGTTTTCACTGGCATCCTTGGGGCTGGAAAAACTACATTATCATCCTCTGAGACACATGTTTGTCTAGGGAAGTGAGATTCCCGACCTTATATAAGACATCATGGACACCCTAGATGCATTGGTGAAGAAAAATTCTAAATTTGATATCTAGATTGAGAGAAAATGTCAAAAGCATATGTCGACAAGGGATGTAAAAGTGGCCGTTGGTCACTAGGTGAAACCTACAAACATGGGCAAGTCTGGGTAGACTCTAAACATTTCTAGTTCATCCTAAAGTTACCAAATTTGATTCTAAATCTCTTAGAGACATCCTAATTAACTAAAAACTACATTGGTACACCTTGTATCACTTTTTATAGATTATACAAAATGGACTTGGAATGGCTCAAACACACTTGAACCCTTCTTGGATGCTTGAATTCCTTTGAATATGCATGGAAAAAATGTGAGGGAGATATAACATAATTAATACACCACATGTGACACTATCTAGGTTCATTTTAAGCACTAAATGATCTGTTTCTATATGAACAATTCTAAGATCCTTGACATATGCTCATACATGAAAAACCAATGTTAATCCATGTAGTAATATTATTTAATTGAATCAACATCCTCATAGAGTGCTCACTTATACAATTACATCAATGAATAAAATACTTTGGTTCAATATACATTTCTTACAATTACAAGAATGAAGAGTAAGAAGAAGATTGAGAAGAAGAGAAGAGACAACTCTAGCTCAATGTAGATCTTCAAATCCAAGTCCAGAGATATAAAATGGTAGTTCACAATGCCACTTGACCATGTGGGACATAAATGTGTACCCCCCATCATGATTGTGGGGATAGTCACATGACCCAAACATTGAAAAAATTAAGGAAGATAGGGATAAGGTTGAAAAAAATTGCCAAACACAAAACATACACTAATAAGCATGAATAACACATATAAACATGAATACTACTTTCCATACATGGACCACACATGTCCAACATGATCATATAGTAGCATCAAATATAAAAGGTGTCAAAAAATTAATAATACGATATCAAAGAGGACAAAGAATCCTCAATTGGAAACACTTAATACAAGGAGGCACCATCAATGAGTAACACCAAATTTACCGTTTGGTTCATATCATAATGCAATACCAAAATGAGAAACAAAAATAAATTTATTGAGTACTACTCAAATACTAGGACTTATATACTAGAGTACTAAGTGTGGGGAATTTCATTAGGTGTTCTCAAAGGGATGACACCATAGGAATCATGTAGTCCTCTCATACATGCAGGGGAACTCAATAATTCTTTCAATCATGCCCAAAAATAACTAGACCTCCCCAAGACATCATTATCCTCATACTATTAGAATGATTTTAGAATAACTAAGAGGGGGGTGAATCAGTTATCCTTAGGTCCAGGTGTACCAATTGAACTTTTAAACACTTCAACCAACTTTGATATACTCTAGGTCATTCATCCTTATCTTCAAAATGCTTTACATATTCCAAGAATTCAACTGTGCCGGCTGGGAATCTCAATCCTTTCACAAAATGTAAAATACTGACACTCGGTCATCACTGTGTTCTTTTGCTCGATCTTCACTGGATAACTTAGTCATCGCTAAATTTTTCTTCTTAGCACTCATTGTTTTCACTTAGTTCGATTTACGATACTCAATTATTATTGATGCTCAATCGATACTATATTTTCTTGGCTTATACTGGTGCTCAGTCAACACTAGCATCAATCGGTTTATACTTAAGCTCCTTAATCTTCTGCTCTTTTTCTTGGTCAAGCCTACACTTTCAGTATTTCTTTCCTCATCTCTTTCATTCTTCAAATCAACCATCTTCATCACTTAGTGTTATAGATAAACAACACATTATCTTTCCAATGTGCCAACTAATCAAGTGCCCATTGTAGTTTCTCATAACTCAACCTTTTCACTAGGTCTTCTTGTTATCTCCTCTTTTCAAATCCTCTTCATCAATCAAATGATATGGCACTCTACTAGATAGAAACTATCTCACCAATTTAAGGTTTGACATAAGTGAAAATATAAAAATTGTTTCAATTGTAGTTTCCAACAATCTCCCTCTTTGACATTGATGGCAACACCATATGCTTAGTTACCATACAATCCAAAAATTATGTATTGAAGCAACTTCTGTCAACTCTCTCTTTGTTCTATCATCAGATCTTCATTAATATCCTTAGATTCATTTTTATTCTCATCCAATAAAAATATCAGCTCCCTCTTGGATATATCTCTTCATCTTTGTCTGTGCATCAATTTTACTGAATCTATCCCTCATCTATGAATTTCTCCCTTATTTGATTATGGTAACTTCTACTGAATCTCTCCCTCTTTGACAACAATGCCAAAGACACTTTCAAATTTCTCATTCATCCTCACCATGTAGATATCTTCATGTCATCTTTCTAAACTATATGCTTCCTCTATCATCTTGCTTATGACTGATCAACATTTAGTTATTAAGTCTTCACAACTTTAGGCATCTCCTAAAGTGGGACCTCCTTGCATCAATTTTCCAAATATTCTAAGTAATACATTTCATGCAATACTTTGTTTTATTTAGGTAGCCCTAGTTAGGGGAATCACTCCTAATTTACCTCTTAGATACTCATGTACATCCTTAAGTAAAGCTTTAGTGAATATATTAGTTAACTACTCCTTTGTATTCACATATTCTAGTCTCACTTCTTTGTCTTGAACTAGCTCTTGCAAGTAATGATACTTGATAGAAATATGCTTTGTATTAGTGTGCATCACATGATTCTTTGTTATATTGATAGCACTTGTGTTATCATAGAAAATAATATCTGGCTTAGTGATCTCTTCCTTCATACCTTTCAACAATTGCTTGATCCACACTATGAACAATTAACTGCTACTACCACATATTCAACTTTTGTTGTAGATTGAGAAATGCAGTTATGTTTCTTTCTTGTCCATGATACTAACCTCTTTCCTAGAAATAATGCACCACCACTTGTACTCTTTCTATCATTCACATTTCCTACCCAATTTGCATAAGTATAAACTTTTAGTTCAAACTTATCATTCTTCTTATAATAAAATCCATAATCCTCTGTTCCTTTTAGATATCTCAGTATCCTTTTTATTTCCATCATGTGATTTTCCTTAGGATTTTTAGAAAATCTTGCAACAATCCCAATAGCTAGTGCAATATCTAGTCTTTTGTGAACAACATATTGTAGCTTCCCAATCATTGACCTGTACAAGGTTTGATTCACTTCTGATGTATCATCATTCTTTGATAGTTTGTGTCCAGTAGCTATAGGTGTACTTACTGGTCTTGAGTCCTCCATGCCAAAGGTTTTTAGTATAGAAGTTTCTTAATATACTTAGATTGAGTAATGTAGACACCTTTCTTCATCTGATAAACTTGCAAACCAACAAAGAATTTGATCTCTCCAAACATAGACATCTCAAATTCTATTTGCATCTCATTTTAAAATGTTTGGCATAGTGCATCTTGACCTCCAAATACGATATCATCAACAATTATTTAGCTAACAATATCCCTTTATCTTTTTTAGTCTCTAAGTACATATTATTGTTGTCATTTGTCCTTGAAAAACTAATTTTGACCAAGTAATTATGCAATCTTTCATACCATTCTCTAGGGGCTTGTTTCAATCCATACAGTGCTTTGTGTAGCTTACATACCATGTTTCTTTTTCTTGGATCAACAAATCCTTCGGGTTGTTCAATGTATACTTGTTTTTCCAGTATTCCATTCAGAAAGGTAGATTTGACATCCATCTAATACACTTTGAATCCTTTATAAGCTGCATATGCAAGTAGAGTTCTAACTCCTTCCAATCTAGAAATTGAGGCAAATGTATCTCCATAGTAAATGCCTTCTTCTTGCACATATCCTTTTCATACCAATCTAGCCTTATTTCTTATGACTTCTCCTTACTCACTCAGCTTGAAACTGAACACCCACTTGGTTCCAATAACATTTGTATCCTTTGGTCTAGGGACTAGTGTCTAGGTTTTGTTGTTTTCTATTTTCTCAATTTCTTCATTCATGGCTTGAATCCAATCTTCATTATCCAAAGCATCTTTCACTGATTTGGGCTCAAATTCACATAATAAGCATGTTTGGGTTTTCAACTTATTTCTTTTCATGACTCCCGAATCTTTTTCTCCAATAATTTAATTTGTTTATGATATCTTCTCACATATTTTACCAATATAGGATTTGGTCTCCTTTCTTGTTGTTGTTGTTCTTCACGTTCATCTTGAAAATTCACTTTACGTTCATTTTTAATCTTTGCTTCCTCTTCTAATTGTTTGATAGATACCTCCTAATGCTCGACATCTTCTTGTTGTAACTCGGTAGATTCTTGTTGTTGCTCGGTAAATTTTTTCTCTAGTTTAGGTAAATTGTTGGGATCTCCTTCATTCATGTATACAAATGATATGTAGTCTTTAGGTTCCTTCTCGCATTCAACCTCATTATTTTCTATGTATTCATCAACTCTAACATTTTCACTTTCCACAACTTTGTTAGTGTTATAATTCAAACACTTATAAGATTTGCTCTTAGTGGAATAACCTAGGAACATGCCTTCATCATTTTACTATCAAGTTTTCCATTCCTATTGTCCTTCAGTATATAACATTTTCTTCCAAAGACTTTAAATTATTTCACATTAGGTGTATAACCATACCATAACTCAAAAGGTGTAGCATTTGTACCTTTCTTGACTTGTACTCAGTACAAGGTATAGAAAGTTGTACTTGCAACTTCTCTCCAGTACTTTTGTGCAAATTTTTTCTCTATCATCAGTCTTCTAGCACAATCCATGATTGATATGTTCCTTCTTTTTTCTATACCATTTTGTGAAGGAGTCCTCAGTGTAGACATCTATCTCTTGATTCCTCTATCATTGTAGAATGTGTTGAGCTCATTAGATATGAACTCTCCTCCTCTATCAGATCTCAAACATTTAAAACTTTTACTTGTTTCTTTTTCAACCTTTGCAAAAAACCACTTAAACAATTGAAAGGCATCAAATTTTTCTTTAAGAAACATCATAGACATCATTCTAGAGTAATCATCAACATAATACAATATTACCAAATTTCACATGACACAACCTCTTATGCCATAACCATACATAACTAATTAGTTCACCAGTAGAATCAAAGATATTAGCCTTTTTGTGATGGAATTCAACTCGGTATCCAGAACTGTTCAACTATGCAACACTCAGTAAGTTATAATTAAGTCCTTCCACCCAATAAGCATTATCAAATATGATCTTATTAGTCAATCTTATTGATCCTTTACCTTTCACAAGACATGGTGCATCATTACCAAACTTGACACTACTACCTTTGTACTGATTTAAGGTTTCAAACTTACTTTTATCACCAATCATATGATATGAGAAACCACTATCAATTATCCATCTATCACCTTTACTCACATATGAAATAAGTGTAGTTTTCTCATCTTCATCAGAATAATCTTTTATAGCAACATAAAGAAATTCTCTATCATGATCATCAGATTCATCAGATTCATTGTCAGTTTCTTTTTCATCAATATAACAAGATTTCTTACCTTTGTCCTTATAGTACTTGTACTTTTTGTAATCTTTGTCATCCATTTTTTCTTTGTATTTTCTTTCTCTCTTTTCATCCTTGTCATTTTTGTCAGGACATCTTGGTTCAATATGACCAACTTTGTTACTTGAAAAACAAATTATAGGAAGTTTACCTTTGAATTTTCCTTTTCCTCTAGGTAGTCTTCTAGCCATTCGTGCCTCAAGATCATCAAGGTCATCATTAGAGGTGTCACTGTCACTATTCTCATATTTTTCTTTTCCTTTCTTTGTCTTATGAAGAACCAATTGAGATTTAAATGCAGATTCAATATTATGAGAGGTGAAATTATCAAAATTTGACAATTCAAAAGTAGTAAGTCTACCAACCAAACCTTCCAAAGTTAAGTTGTTACCAGGAACACGTCTCAGTTCTTGTATTGCAAAAACTCTAATAGCATACATAGGAAGTAGGGTTCTCAATACCTTACTAATAAAAGTTTCATCATCAATATTTCCATTAGCTCCTTTAATAGCATTCACAACTTCTTTAACTTGGCCACAATATTGTACAATAGTCTCACCTTCCAATATTCTCATTTCATCAAACTTACCTCTGAAGATTTTAGATTTGGCTCTTAGTACATTTGTGTTTGCACCATAGATAGTTGTCAGTGTGTCCCACATTTTATTTGTAGTGGTACAGTCCTTTATGTCTTCAAATTTAGGATAACTTAGGGCTGATGCGATCTCCAACATTGCATAATTGTGTTCTTTTTTTTCCTTCATCTGCTGGGTTGTCGAAGGTGTCAGTGTTTCTATGTAATCATTTTCCACAGAGTATTTTGATGCATCTCCAATTCCATCTAGGTTTAGTTTCATCAAAATTTTCCATGTAGGGAAGTTCTCCTTGTTAAGATTTGGTACCTCCTTTTTGTACATCTTGATCTTTAGCTCCAAGTACCTTCAAAACTTTCCTTACAAGCACCACAAGCTCTAATACCAATTGTTAGATAGATTTTAGAATAACTAAGAGGGGGGGATGAATCAATTATCCTCAGGTCCAGATGTACCAATTGAACTTTTAAACACTTCAACCAACTCATACCTACTCAATAATCCACTTAGTTTCTATAGAATATAAATGGTAACATAAACTTATGGTCCACTATCCAAAAGTAATCAACTTGTAGAATATAAAATAGTTAACACATCAAATAACATTCACACAAGCATGACACTAGGATTTAACGTGGAAACCCAATTTGGGAAAAACCCCCAATAACATGCTACCAATTTTTCATTCTTCTGAAGTGACCTCTGTGAGGAGCCAACCCTGTTAAAGGTTAGAATACACACTACTAGGTGTGACCCTGTTAAAGGATTTAATCAGCCTGTCAGGAGTGGCCTTGTTAGAGGACTTAAGAATATTCCATTAGAATGTCACCTTGACTAAAGCATTTACAAATGACTATTAGGTCAACCTTGATTAAAGTATTTCAACTGATACAATGGTTAGAAAGTAACAATAGGTTTGATTTTATACATACAACTCACTTTGCAAATACAAATCCAATGTAGCTCATATGTTGATCCACTGACTGTCCTTCATTATCATCTCCATCTCTGATCTGCTTGGAAATCCTTCAGAAATCACCTCTTCACAACTCTTCTCATCTCTTCACAACTCTTCTCAGCCTTCTACTTAGGTTCACCAATCAACATAATCAACCTTTTCACATAACCCACAATTAGGTTATCCTTATACCTCCTTAACTAGGTAGCTTGATCTTTTGCCGCTTAATCATCACCGTAGATCTTAGGTTTTGGTCAAATTCATTGAATCCTTCCAACATTTTGTTTTTCCTATAACCTTGTAGATACTTCTAAAAAATTCTCCTTGAATCCATGCATAGGATCATGTAAAAATGGGTTACCATACATTAAATACTCCAGGTCATTCCTCCTTATCTTAAACATGATTTACATTTTCCAAGATATCAACTGTGTCAGCTGGGAATCTCAATCCCTTCACAAACTGTAAAATACTGACACTTAGTCATCACTGTATTCTTCTTCTTGGTCTTCATTGGATAACTTGGTCATCATTAAACAATTCTTCTCAGCACTCACTATTTTCTCTCAGTTCAATTTCTGATACTCGGTTATTACTGATGCTTGGTCGACACTATATTTGTGTAGCTTATACTGGTGCTCGGTCAACACTAGCATCACTCGACTTATACTTAAGTTCCTTAATCTTCTTCTCTTTTGCTTGGTCAAGCCTATGGTTTCAGTCTTTCTTTCCTTATCTCTTTCATGCTTCAAATCTACCATCTTCATCATTTAGTGATATAGATAAATAACACATTATCTTGCCAATGTGCCAACTAATCAAGTGCCCATTGTAGTTTCTCATAACTAAACCTTTTCACTAGGTCTTCTTTTTATCCCCTCTTTTCAAATACTCTTCATCAATCAAATGATATGGCACTCTACTAGATAGCAATTGTCTCACCAATTTAAGGTTTGACATCAATGACAATATAACAATTGTTTCAATTATAGTTTCCAACACGTACTAGTACTCAAGGTATGTAAGGGACATCCATAATTATCTTATTAATTATTTAACCAAACCAAGTTATAATTAAGTTATCACTTGTCTCACTCTCACTCTCCAATGAGTTATCATAATAGCCACTTTGGGCTCTATCCCTCATCAAGAGATCCGCCCCCATAACCTGCTCTTGTACATAATCTTGAGGCTCATCCCATTTTATTAAATGAGGAAACAAAAGTAAAGCACAATGACATAATCCAATTTTTACTTACATATGTTTCCAATTCTTAATTCAAGGCACAATTACCCACTTTCTCATCTTTAACACAATATTTTTCTCCATCCATGTTTGTTGATTTGTTTGTGAGCTCATTGGATGGAACCTACATCTTTAATACATTTTTCTTTCAGATTCATGATAGATGATTATTATTGTACCTTGTAGCATATGATGTATTATGTATCTTTGCTTGTAATGTAGACTCATGTAAATGATTATATTGTAAATATATGCATTGATGATTTATTGAGATATAAGATTCAAGGTTGGATATTTTGATTATGTACTTGATTATTACCATGTAATGGATTAGTCACATATGGATTCATGGATTAAATACATAAAGTTTGTATTATTAATCTAGTTTTTTGTTTCATCATGGTTCAATTGATTTAATTATATGTTGATGTGTTGCTTAGTAGAGACATTAAGGAACCTAAGAGGACACGGTGTTATGATTGTAATGTTCTACCATGTTGCATGATTATGATAATTTTAATTGTTAATGTTGTTTAAAAAGAATCCTTAGTAAAGTCATGTTGTCCTCTTATGTTCCCTGATGGGCTATTATAGATGAAGAGATGTAGATCAAAGGTTGATAATGGCTATGGTTCTGACTTTCCATGGGAGATTTACAAATGTTAACGTAGGATGACTTGAGAATCCACCATGTGTAGGGAAGAGGAATGGGGTGGAGTGCAAGGAAGATTTTCCAAAAAGGAACTCCTTGTCCTCACACTCCAAAGGAAATTGGGAAGAGGAATGAGGAATTTAAAATTCCTTGGATGTGATAAGTGGGACTTGTGCCCATGCAGGTACTTTCCAAAAGTGGGTGGCTAAGGAGGCCAAGTGGGTTTCAAGAAGAATGCCTTTAAAGAAAAAAAATTGGCATTCTCCCTAATCTTCATGATTAGGGTGTGTACATGTTTAGAAGGGACATTAAATTAATGAAAGGGGATTAGGAAGATAATTAGAGGCAAGTGGAAAATGTTGGAGGAGGGGACATTTGTAGAGAAAATGAGTATGAGAATCCAAAGTTGTTTTTTGCAAAGAAAAAGATGAAAGATTCTATAATTTGATCAAATGGTAATGATCAAATTTATTTGTCTACACTAGTATTACTATTTATATGTCTATTTAAATGAAAAGTAATTTCAAATGGATAAATAGGTAAAAGCACAATTAGATGTCACACTTTTATAAAGGAAAAGGCTAACAACACCAAAATCGTTCAACTTCAACAACATAAAAGTGATATTTCTGTTAGGAATTTCAAGTTAACGTAAATTGATGAAATATGTCAAACTGGATGAAGTTTATGTCTATAATTTTTCTTAAAAAATTTAAACTAGAATTGATTTTTTTTTTAATGTTTAAAGACTATTTTTTGTTTGCTAAAAAATACTGCAAATCAGGGGGTCTACCTCTCGCCAAAATACTATATGTAAAAAATATTTTTTCCTCTCAATTTCAAAATATGTTTTAGATGACATGTATAACTAGTGTAGAAAAAATGAAAGATTATTTTCCGATATATATTTTGTCCGTTATAACTATTCAAAGTAGAACTAACCTGAAATCAACAATTTTTGTCTCCCACCTTCTTCCCCTATCAAAACTATACCAAACAAAAAAAATATATATATTTTTGAAGATGACTCTCTCCTCTAGTGTTCCATATAATTTTTAATTTTTTTATATGATTTAGTATTTTTTTAAATTTCCCAAATCAACGTCTTCTCGAAACTTAATATACCTACTTGCAATATTTAGTAAATTTAATATATTGTTCTAATCAAAATACTATAAAAATTATATGCCCACATTCTTGACTCTAATCTCTACAAAAGGGTATTTTTACTTTTTCTCAGATGTGGATTTTTAATAGAGAAATAAGTTGCCAAAGTTGAAAGTTCTGCAATTCTATAGATTTTGGGGGCTTGGCTACCACATGGTATGCCACATTAGATGAATCGGTCGAGTACTTGTATAGGTTAGCCCCCACACGAGTGGTCACATGTGAAAATGGTCACTTCATCTTCATATATAAATGCGAAGTTTTTTATTTTAAAATCAAAAGAAAAACATTTTAAATCAATTTTTGAAGTGATTTTTTGGAGCTAGAAAGTATTTTTTTTAAAGAGTAGGAAATCATTTTTTTTTTAAGAGTGGGAAAGTGATATTTTTATCAAGGAGTAGTAAAGCGATGTTTTCTTGCATTGAATTTTTCACCTCTCCATTTGAATACTTTGTGCAATTGGAAATAAAAGGAATAGATCAAGGAAATATGATAAAAAAAAGGATGGTGAAATGAAAGGTCATACAAAACGTAATCAATAGCAACCAGTTGATGTTGAAGAAGAACCTTTGATGTTTAAGAAGATGAAACTCAAGTAGGGGAGTAAATTGGTAGTAGTCAAGGTACAAATATTTATTTTGCAATGCAAAATTTGGTGGAGATGATTGAGTATTCACTTTCTAGTCAAATTACATCTAAGCACATGGTACCTAAAATCACTATTAAATTGCATCTCAAAAATATGTGGAAGGAATATTTTGAGGATAAATCTATGGTGGAAAGAGAACAATTATTTGCTAGGTTATTCAAGAAAAGAGAAATGATTCTATTTTTGGAGTTGTTGGGTGTTGATAATAGGAAAAGCATAGGAGGTCAAGTAAAAGAAACATTAATTGAAAATTTAAAAGATGCATTGAACCTTGTTAACAACATAAATCGATGACCTAATTCAATTATTTCTTGTAGAGTGTTGATGACTATGATTTCCATCAAGAGGTTGACACGTAGAAGACAAGTTCAAGTAATTTCTCAATTACTAAATGTATATAGAAGAAATGTTCAAAGATATATTAGGAGGATAAATATGTTAGATTTGAACATTGGAAAGAATTGGGTAAATATTTGTAGACTTCCTCGAAAAGACAAAATTCCTAAATATGTAAGAAGATAGGTTGCTGAATATTGAACCAACTACTCTCATGTTTTTCCCAATAGAAGGGACACTATACAAATGAAGATGAAGAGACCGGTATGAAAATTTCTTATCCAAACTTTTTTTTAGATACAACGCAAAGTGAACTATTTGAAGTATTCAAGAAAGGATTTTTAGATGTGAAAATAGGTCAAATAATGTTTGAGATGTTGCGCGCTTTCTTTTTACGCAAAAATAAGGTCTGTGAAACTTGTTGTCAAAATCATGTTGATTTTTATATATACTTGCAATCATATAAAAAATCTATGGCAGTACTTAATCAAGATATGGTTGTCCCTACAAGTATGACACAATTTATGAAGTCCATTCTATGTGATTGTTACCCAAATTTTCCTGTCGTATACAAATTTGGCTAAATCTATCCCAAGGTCTCTATTTTTACCTTGCTAAGCAACCCTGAAATTTTCATGAGATTGTGCCTTGTCTTCTGGCCTCTGCAAATTTTCTAACTCTCTGGTCTGTAGGTAAAAATTCATAAAACTAGCCATTGTAGGCCAAACCCTCAAAACCCTAGGCCTTGTTCTAATTTGTTGTTACTTTATCGGCCACTTAAAAAATCCCAATACGCATGTGCACTTTTTATTTCCTTCAGTCGCCAGTTCTCTTATCTCTCCGGCCGTTATCCTGTCTATTCGATGATTCAGCGAATGCCTTGTTCGCATAATACCCCTATGTTTCGTGTTTAAGTCCTCAATGGTTAGTGATTCAGCGAAGCGCTCAAATCTTCTTCAGTCACGTAATCGCTAAGTCTTTTGGCGATCTCTCTTTGCGGGGGTCCCAATTTTGCAAGATCTGATGGTCGTCGTAAGTTCACAAGGGATCTGTCAGAGGCTTGTGATCTTGCGACAACCGTTAGATCTTCCAGGTATGCAGCGTTCCATTTGTTTAGTGGGTCCACTGCCATGACGTCCAACATGGAATCTTTTCATTGGTCGAGGGTGGTGATTTGTGTTAGCTTGTGGTGACTAATCAGGAAAGTACTATCCAGGAAAGCACTGTACACTTTTCCTCCCGACTCAGATTTGGCAGGAGATATAGATAGTAGGAGGAGTACTACAGGTTATATATTTACTATTGGTGGGACAACAGTGAGTTGGATTTCTCGACTACAAAAGGTGGTTGCTTTATCCACTACAAAGGCTGACTACTTTTCAGTTATTTGGGCTGACATGTTATAATTCATTCTAACCCTAAAGCGGCAAAAAATATTGTATAATATGGCTTAGGGTTAGGGATTTTTTGTATGTATGATTTTAGTACTTGTGGCAGAATTGAGTTGTAATGGATTACGGATTGTAATCAAGTTGTAATCACTGGATAATAATAATGTTGGACTTGCTGTTGGTGGATGTAGCCCAGGGATTGGGTGAACCACGTTAAATCTTTGTGTCTTGTGTTCTCTTCTGCGTGGTTTATTATTTTCTGATATTAGTTATATTTGCACATAATTGTTATTTCTGCCTTGGTTAATCCTAACAATTTGTAAGACTTATTAGGGTGGGCCCGACCGACTAGCTTCCTTTTGATCCAACGACTGGTGCATGATCTCATGCATTGTGATAGAGCCATGAGATTATATGCCAACTGTCGATCTTGCTTTGTTGTCAGAGCCTTTGTAGGTGGGTCCTTTCTTGCTGATGTGCTCGCATTTGATTGGTCCACAAAATGATGATCTGGATGAGTCAATGGGTCCTGATCTTTTGGGGAAGTTAAAGTACAATAAGATCTCATGGTTGTCGTTACACCGCTAGGATAAGATGCATGTTGTTTAAGTCAGCAGTATAATGATCACCATCCGATTTAAACCTTATAAAGAGTGGGTCCGATGCTAGGTCAGGGTGACATGCCAGTTTATGATTGGTCAAAGTATAAAGACATGTCAGTGGGTCCAGTGCCGCATGTTGCTTATGTGCTCACCGATGATTGGTTGCCGTGTGCTGATGAGGATTTGTAGGTGGACCCATGTGTCAGTGGGGTCCCAGTTCTAAAAGGATCAGTGGCTAGCACATGATCTGAAGGAATATTTGGTGGCCATGAGATCATGCACCTACCATTGGATTGGAATCTAGTTCTCTGTGGGTCCGATAACAGAAAGGTGCCGAGGTGTATGCCTACAAGTGGTCAGGACAAATGAAAGATTTCAAGTGGCAAATGGGCCTAGGGTTAGCAAGGTTCCACGAATCAGCGACTAGGGGTTCTCTCTTGTTTGCTGGACTTAACCAGGGTTAGCTGGAAGACTTAGAAATTCAACGACCGCTTTGTTCGTGTAGTCGCTTAACCAGACCAGGGTTATGAGAGGTTCTTCGTGACTTAGAGAAAAGTCTTCGGTCGTGTAGTCACTGAATGACTTAAGAAAGAAAAACTCGAGGTGGGGCCAAAATGAAAGGTGTGTCGACGTTCTTGATTTTGATTGGTTGCAGTGTGTTGAGGTGGTTTTTGACTTTTCAGGGAGGGTCGCGACTATTGTAAAGTTGATCTGAGCTGTCCATCTACCAAGAAATAAAGGACATCAACAGATACATTTTAAAATGACCGGCTAGCCATTATAATTTAAATTCAAATATCTCTCTAGAGGGTTTTTTGCTAGCGATTGATTCAAACATGCTGCAAGCAGCGAGGTAGCTAGGAAATTTATGTTTGCAAGATGTTTGCAGTTGAAGAAGATGATGAGGAAGCCTGGGTGGCCATCATGAGTCATTTCTTATCCTTGTGAGGTACCATTTTTAGCATTCATGGTGGGCCTGTTGTAGAAAAGTTAATGGATCCACGTTGCTTGTCTGCGGATGGACTCAGTAATGAGATGTACATGCAAAGATAAAGACATATCTGATTAGATTTGATGGCAGTTAGGGTTTGATTATTATATGTAAAAATCTTGTAACCCTAATTAGGTTTTTTGACTCTGGCCTGTGTGCCAAGTAGGAGATGTATATAGTTCTTGTTAGAGCCTTAGTGCTCAGAGAGTTCACATTTTGTAAAGGAGAGAGTCCACTTTTGAAAGAAAGTCATCCTTTCTCAGAAGGCTATCCGTGGTATCTTCTCTACCCTCTGGTCTTCTACTCTTTGTAATCTCCCATTAATTATTCAAACATTGCAGAGGTATTTTGTGACAATCCTTCATGTCCCTATGCTTCCTTGTCTGAATCATCTCTTAATGAATTAAAGTCTATGCATGTTTTCAATGACAACTTAGGGTTCTTGATCCCTCTTACTTTCTGTAACTGTGTGTGTTATTGGGTTTGATCTGATTTAAATATTTTTGTGGGTATACTTCAGCCCCCTAACAGTCTTGTCTCAATCCTACACCGAGTTGCAGAAGTGAATGTCTGCTTGCAGGTCATAGGTTGTGTCTTATGTTCAGGCCGTCCTATGAAACACTTATGCAAGCCTATTCAGTAAGTTGTGACCTACTAGACCTAAGCCTTTCATTGATTCTATCCCTCTATGCTACAATTCATACCCTAATTTCAGTGTATCACCTAGTAGGTAGTTTTCTTTCAGTCATTTCCCTTTCAAGCATTCCTTCTATCCCTTTTCCCCTCAAGTTTTACTTTTCATGTCTAGAAGCAAATTAAGGTGATTATCCAAGAGGAACCAGCCTAGAACTTGGAGGTCTCATCTTAGTTAGCATAGGTCCCACAACCTGGAGATGATTCCCATGTTATACTAAGTTATCAAGACCAAGAGAGCTTGAAACAAAGGTGAAAACTTAATGTATAACAGTGATAAATCATAAGATTTAGATGAGTTCAATGTCCAATGTATAAAAAGTGAATGCATCGATTGTGGACATTTGCAAAAGTTTCTATTGTAAATTAAGAATGTTGATGTTTCAACATTAGCTATGTGGAAGAGATTTGAATATGAGACTTATCGAACCAATAAAGGAGAGGAATCCAAAAAACTTGCATTGAAGGAGAGTGAATTGCCCTACCTTGAGTTTATGAACAAATTTTATACTATGATTTATCCATATCCAATGTTGTTATGGTGCACGATGGAAAGATAAACAGTTTCGTGATTCTAAAAATTATTTTCCACCCTGTTGTAATCTTTCAATTGTACATTTCTCTAAGAACTATACAGTTTCCCCTTAATCAGAGCTTCAAGTTCAATATAATTATTTTGAGAAAGTTGCAATATTTGTGAAAGTGACCTATAGACATGCACAATTTAACTTTGATGAGGTAGAAAGTGTTGATCCACATGAACACATTATCATCAAGGAGGTTCATTTCTATATCAACGATGATAGTGTGCATGATAGGAGCTATGTGGCTCATGGTTTTTCAATTTTTTTTGAAGATCTTGCGAATCACGGGATAAATGCTTCACAACACTAGATTTGGTTTGATGGTTGTGCAGGTAATTACATTAGATTCAATTCCATTATCTTTATGAACTCAATTCATAAATTTTATTAAATGATTAAATACATGTCTACAACTCTATCCTAGGAAAATTTAAGTTTGTAAAATCCTTTAATTGGCTAGCCATGCAACATGCTAGACACAATGTTAGTTTCTCTCGAACTTCTTTGAAAGTGGACATGGAAAAGCAGAGCACGTTGGAGCAGGAGCATGTGTGAAGTGTGCACTCTGACAACATGAACTTGAAGGTACAAATGGTGTTTAGTATTTGATGTGTAAGTACATTATTCAATAACTATTTGCTTTAAATTGATACATCTTTATGTAGGTAACATGATAGAGAATTCAAAGAAAATTATTGAACGGTGTCGAGCTCGTTTTCCTAGCGGGATACAAAATACAACAAATATTATTTTTGGGAAGTAAACGGTAAAAATTTTTGAACTCAAATTCTTTTAAAACTTCATGAAGTTCATTTCACTTTTATCACAATTGTTGATCTAAAAATTTAATATTTGTAACAGATATTGATCAATCTAATCCTTACAATTATCAATCAATTGTTGGTATTAGAAGTTTACATCAAGTGATGAATACAAGACACCAAAAGCCTCCATTGATTCAAGTAAGAGACAAATCATGCATTTGTGATGACTGCATTGAGCATAATGTAACGAGAAAATGTGAGAATATTGCAAATGGATATGTTTCACAATGGGATATGAAAGAGTTAATCAGAATGCCTCCTTATGAAGATGATGACAATGACATAGACATTCATGATCATATATATTCATCTAATTATGAATGTGTTTCTAATTTAGTTGTTACAGTTGTGTGCGCATACATGTTCTTTTATTTAATTTTAATTGATCACTTGAGTAATGTTCAAATTTTATAGATCTTACCTTTATTTTGAATTTTTGTGATTCATTTGTGTAGGTGATATTTTTACTTTGGTTGTGGATTGTGAGAATACAAAAGGTGTAGATTATTATCTACCAAGATGCACAAAAGAAAAATACAAGTTTCCAAAATTAATTGTAGATGGCGATGGATAGTCATATCCAACTAGTTTAGTTTTTATTGAAGGCACCTATTATCAACAAATAAAGATTAAAAAAACTAGAGTTCAATTTATTGAATACATGCTTGGCCAAATAGTTCTATATTATAGTTACTTGGTTATAGTGACAAAGCCGCAATTTGAGACATTGCCAAAAAAAAAAGTGGCAACCAAAAGTGGAGGTTTCCTATTGAATAACATGAATTTTTTTTGGAGATAATAAAAGATAGAGAGGATCTAGACTATATGTATTAGGAGCTTCAAGCTAAATTTGTTTTTGTAGCTCCTACTTTCATATCTTAACTAGAGTTTTAAATCATATTTAATTTGAACTAGGAATGTATATATATTTTTGGATCATATTTATGCTTTTATGTTTTGATGGTTCAATGGTTTTTTTATAGAGCTATATATATGCATGATGGGTTCAATGGTTTTGTTATAAAGTTGTATATGCATGATTGGTTTAATTTTTTTTTATATAGGTATATATGCATGATAGGTTCAATGGTTAAATGCTATATAGTTACATCCTCTTAAGTCATTGTAAAGTATCCCCCTTAAGACATATCCTTTAAATCCCCTTAAATCATCTCCTTTACATACCCTTAAGTCATTATAACTTTAGATCCCCTTAAGACATCTCCTTTACATACCCTTAAGTCATCTCCTTTACATACCCTTAAGTCATCTCCTTTGCACCTCCTTAAGTCATAATAACTTTAGATCCCCTTAAGACATCTCCTATACATTCCCTTAAGGCATCTCCTTTACATCCCCTTAAGACATCTCCTTTAAATCCCTTTAAGTCATCGCAACTTTACATCCCCTTAAGACATCTCTTTTACATCCCCTGGTCCAGGAGCACACCATGGCTAACCTCCATGCTAGTAATTTTTGGCTTGTACTTGACTCTAGCCAAGTCAAGAAGAGTAGATTAGTTTTCTTGAAGACCTTAGAAGGTCATTTGCAATGTAGGCTAAGTGAGTTAGTCACTAGGACTAAGGTCACACTAATAGCCAATGTTAGTAGCTTTAATTCTTAGAGTTTATAGTTAGAGGTTGAGTCTTTAATGTGTCTTAGGAACATAAATGTTGTTAATGGAAGTTTTAAAGATGCCTTAGGGTCTTTAAGTGAGTTGGTTCATTAGAATCTCATGACGATAGAGATCCTAAGAAATAGGATCATGGCTTAAAGAAAGTTGCCAAATGTTGTAAAAAAGTTGTCATGACAACATTTGCAATTATTGCAAATGTTGCATGCAACTCGGTTATCCTAGGATTCCATAGAGTTTAGGAGTTGGTGATCAGCCAAAAAGCCCTAAAATGAAGGAGATTTCATCTACTATTAGCCAAGACTCGAATCCCAAGGTAGATGATGCATTGTAATAGTTTGAAGTTTGTTAATAGAGCTCCGCAACAGGATTACCAGGAGATTCCTGAGACTTTGTGTTGACAGTCATATCTTATGGATTGAAAGACCAAATATAATGGTTGATTAGTGTTCTATACATAGTTTTAAGACTTTTTCATTTGATAAGAAAGGAGCTTTGAGTAGGGTTAGGGTGTCGGTTAAATTGATTTAGTTTTAGAGCTTCCATTGGTTCTGTTCTGACCAGTCCGAGCTTTCATGGATCCCCCATCAAATCTAGCCATGGGAAACAACTCATGATGGATGGATATGTTAGGAGAGTCACCAATGTATATAAGTTTAGGATTAGGAGTTTGGGAAATGAGGAGAGATATTTTTAATTATAGGCCCTAGGTGAGCACACAGAGCCCGGTTAGAGGTCTAGACTGTGAAGAAATAGAGATTTCATTGTAGGGTTGAAGGTACAATATGGCTCCAGGACTTTTCCTAGTAGGTGTTCATCATAGATAATTTTCCTATGAAGATTGGGTTGATGCCAATCATTTACATTGTGTTTTGAGCAATATTTCTAACATGACATAGTTAGTCCTAGAAAGAAGGTCAGTTAGCCATGTTTGCCCTAGATTGCAGGAAGGTGGTGTATGGAGGTTTCTAGGAACTAAAAGTTTCAAAATATTTAGTAAGAGCCAAAAGGGTATCCGAATCCCCAATGGGTTTTGCAAGTTGTTTGGAAAATTTTGAAAAGAAAGGCCAAAAGCCTTTACAAAAGGCTACAAGGAATAGGCTTATTTTGAGGTCACTAAATGATGAATCATTGAAGCCGGTAAGAACATGATTCAAGATCCCTCAAAAATGGATCAAATGGGAAAGATTATGAATTTTTTCAAGATGGAGAACATCCCTACAATGAAAGATCAATTTTATGAGGATTTGGCACTTAGAGCTTTCTAAGTGAGTGAGAAGAAGTGTACTAAAACTAGGGTGTTAGTCTTTCAAGGTTAAGCACAAGAGATAAAACTCTTAGGAAAGAGTTGAGATTGGACTTAGTTAATGATCTAAGCCAATTAGGACCTAAAGGAGACTAGGTACCTAGAAGAGACAAGCTAGGTCTCTTGGATGCAGTGCAAGCAAGCCTTGGGACACTCACATCATCCCCTTAAGTCATCTCCTTTACATCCCCTTAAGACATATCCTTTGCATCCCTTTAAGTCATCATAATTTTAGATCCCCTTAAGATATCTCCTTTAAATCCCCTTAAAATATCTCCTATGACCATTTAGGACTCATTAGTACCCCTTAAGACACATTAGGACCTATTACGACTCATATAGACCCACGAAAACCCCTTAGGTCTCCTTATGAGGTATTAGGACCCATTAGTGTGTGTGTGAGTTTAACACCATGAAATTACAAGATTAACTAAGAACAACAAGAATTAGAGTGAGAACTAATCTAATCAATGCACAATTAATCTATCAACATCTCATGGATCTCTAAAATAAAGTGGTAAATGAGGCTCTCAGCTATGATCCTCACTAGTGACACTCTAAAGATGAGAATTAAGCTATATGATATGCAATTAAGATCTATTCAATCAAATTCTAGCTCTATTTGATGAACAATCTACTATGATCAAAGCAATTAAGCTATTAAAATTGACAAGTGAGTGGTGTGGATGCAAATTGCAAGAGCTTTGCTACAATTCAAAGATATGGAATGGATCCTTAATGCCTCAAAATGCTTTCTACTTACAGGATTTTCCCAAGGGTAGGGGGTAGAGTGAGTTGATCATGGTTATGCTTGGGTAAGGTCAATTGGCTTTGCTTTGTCCATAAATGAGGGGACAAGGAGGGGGCAATCATTTAAATGGTTTCAAAAGGTTGGACCATTTCAACAAAAGTGAGTGATTTGTGTCCATTTTGTCTCCAATTTGCTTTGTTGAGGGAAATTATGATTTATTAATTAATTAAAGTAATTAAATTTAGCCATGAAGGGTAAGAGGTTCATTTTGATTTTTGCTTTCAACAACTATGTCATTAATTGAATTTAATCAATTTCGTAGTGTTTTTCCCCTTTTCAAGCTTTATTTAATCATTTAATCATTTAATTGAATTTTCCTTTGATTTGAATTGCCTTTGTCCCATTTATTGATTTTTCGTGTTATTTTGATGATTTAATTGCACTTTTTGACTGATTTAAGCCTTTTGCCAATTTTCCATGTCTAGAAATGCCCCTCTTTGAGTCGATGTGCGAAGAACACCGATTCAAAGATTCTTTATGTCCTGATTGCGATTCCCTATGTGATTGATTGCTGCCTCTTGATACAAAATTTTTTATGATGCCCCACTAATTTCATGATGTATGATTGTGACTTTGATTTGATACCCTTATTGCCCCCTCAGAAATTAAAACATATGAATTGCGTGATTTGAAAATGATTATTGACGTTTGATATAGCAAATATGTTTTAGTTTCTGACTATTGATGATATCCCACGACGTATGATTATGCCCCGATTTAATTTGATATGCTAAGAGAAGTCAATGGCTAATTTCAAGTTCAAAATTAGGTAAAAAATACCTTAAATAGGTTAAGAACCCTCTTTTACCATTCATTTTTACTTTTTACCCTTGGTGATTTTGCTCTGATTCTCTAGCGATTTTGAGATGGTTGTGCCGATTCGGGAGCATAGATTCGAGAGATGCTGGAGATATGTGAGACCTACTGATTATGCACCTCCAGTAAGTCATTACGAACTTTGATCTTGCATTTATTGATCATTTATTAAGCATTTATTGCAATTTCATGTTTCATCATTGCTTTGCATTCAAGAAATCATGCCTAGGACATAATTGATTTTCGCCTAGGGTCTTTTAGTGTCGCTTCCATGGTTTTTATTATTGCCTCTGTGTAATATTCTCTCGCCTACAAGACAGTTATGTCTCGTCTGGCAGGAAAAAACTATCGCCTTGCCCCAGGGAAAAATACCCCTTTTTGAATAGGTTATCACCTACCCAAAACCTAACCATTTAACTCTCGCCTAAGGAAAACTCTCTGTCACGGTGTCAAATTCACTGTCGCGTATAGAAAATCTGTCACCTGGCAGAATAATAAAGTTTCTTAGGGCCAAATTAAGTCACGCCTAGGTTAAAATGTCGCCTGACAGCATAAAAATAATGCCTGATGTATTTTTTGCAAAATTTTTGTACTTTTTACACATGTGTTGATTGTATCTGATGAACAATTTGATAACCCCCTAATGAGAAAGTCGGATAATTAGTGTAGGTCTATGATTGTCAACAAAACATTGGTTTAGATATCAGGATAGTAGTACTTTAGAATATGATTTGTCAATCTGATTTGAATATTAACTGATAGGATAAATCAATTAGTGTGAAAACCAATATGATTTGAGACTGTCACTTCGTTCTCAGGATACAAAGAAATGAATGATGATACTTTAGTGTGATTACTTGATACTTTTGATTGACTTGAGATAATTCCTTGATACAATGTACTAATATTATTCCTTTACCTTGCCAATAGGATCATTATCCTACTTTATATGTCTGTTCAGTTGCATCATGGGTTATTGACTTAAGTCAGAGACTTTCAACAGCTGAGTTCCGAGTTATTGAGAGATGTGGTTTGAGTTTCCTCCTTGATCTCCCATGGTTCCAGTTGAACCATGGTTTATTGACTGCAGTGGCGGAACGATGGCACTCTGACCACAACACATTCCACTTGCCATACGGAGAGATGATGATCATGCTAGAGGACGTGTATCGATTATTGTGGATTCCTTGCAGGGGTGAGTTGGTGTACTATGACTCTGCATATGATTCCTCTATCTACCGATGAGTATTCAGGGACAACACTATTAGAGATGGGGATACTGTTACATGGCCTCAGTTTGCCTCTTTTTTGACAGTACCAACAGTTTTGGGTGCCTTGATTGGCGGTCTACTTCTTCCCGACCGGTGAGGTCACAGTTTTTTAGTCGGTTGGGGCCGGATTATAGAGGATTTACTTGCTCATCCTCGACGGTTTGATTGGGGTTCGTGCGTCTTGGCCCAGTTGTATCATGATTTACATGAGGTAGTCTATCGGGGTAGCGCATCATTGTCAGCGGATGTTATTGTTCTACAGTTGTGGATATGGGAACATCTTCCCATTACTAGGCCTATTTCTGATAGAGTTCGACCTCGGGGATATCCCTATGCTTTCTTATATACAGGCATGGTCATACAACATCATATGGGTCATTTGGATTACTGGTGACATCAGATTGATGATCTAAATTAGGTTATATGGCGTCCTTATCTCGGTTGTGATCGTTGGAGAGAGGATGGTGATGAGTTACCATATATGTTTGCCCCTCACTAGATGATTGGGTGCACTCCTACCACTATTGAGCACTTTTGCTTTGGCAGAGTTTTGAGATAGTATGGGTGGATTCAGGATATGCCTCAGGGCAATGCATTATATGCTCGAGTACAGGTAGAGATTTCTCTATGGGGTCCATGTATTGATTATCAGTTTGCATTAGGTCAGATTGTGGGTATGACTATTTACAGATGGGAGATACTTCTTGGTATGGCTGATGCTGGGATGTCACATGAGTATGTGGATTGGTGGTCTCGCCACAGGTTTCCTCAGTTTACTGATCTTGTTGAGCCTATTCTTGGATGTCGTGATGGTGAAAGAGGTGGTAGACATCAGAGAGGTCGAGGACATAGACATCCTCAGGTTGCTGCAGGGGGAGGTTAGGTGAGACAAGATCCGGGTCATGATAGACAGGATAGAGCATGGGATGATGTAGTTGTTAAACAACCTAGAGCAGATAGATAGGACATAGTGCATAGACATCAGAGAGCTCAGAGACATGCACAAATTGATGCAGCTAGGCAGATTCCTGGGATATTAGATCCCTTGGTACAGTTATAGAGAAAGGCCTTAGCGTAGCCTGATGGTGACGCAGCTCATCAGGATCAGGTACAGTAGGATGATGTATAGAAGGCTGATGCACAATAGGATGATGGAGCTCCACAGATGCCTCCACCAGCTCGACAGCCACAGGGTGCACAGGGTGATCGCATGGATGGATTAGAGCGAGGTTTACAGTCTATGAGGATAGAGATATCCACTGTTGTAGGTCGATTGGACTAGGTTGCCTCTTTATTACAATAGCTTGTATCTATCATGGTTGTTCAGAGGTAGGATGGAGTGGGTACATCACAGGCTCCTCCCCCATAGGATAGTAGAGGGCCAGATGGATCAGGTGCTACAGGCTCTTGAGCGATATGATGGCAAATTTACTCAGTGTTGTTGGTCCATCTTTTATGTTATTCTCATTTATCGGAATATTTGATAGATCACTTTGATGATACCTTGACATATTTGATGTATGGGATCCTCCTTTTTGATGATGATATATGATGAAATACTTCTTGATTCTCTTTGATGAGTTTGATTTTAAGATTATCTTTTATGCAGCTATATGATTTTTGATTTATGCATTTACTTGAATTCATGCTATGAATGCAGTATCTTATTTTATGATATAAATAGATGTATGCAAAGATGTATGAATTTGGTGATGCTCTTCTATTGTTCATGTATGGATGTAAGATGTTTAATGGAAATGCACATGTATGTTCCTATGTTTTTTTTTTTGTTTTTTTTTTAATTTTTCAATGTATGCCAGTTTATCCTTAACTATATGAGTGCACATGATGTATGGATGATTTTTCATTGTAACTGTGGATAATGAATAATGCTCAATGCATGTATGCAAAAGATAATCTCATTTTCTTTATTGTGTTTTATCAATAACAAACATTATTATTGAACCCCTTTTGCGTAAATGTTTTAACTACCCAAGATTATTGATGTACCTCCTTGTTCCCTTGGAAAAGTAACCATAAACACATGCATTTGATCAAATAGGACAATGCAATTAATCTAACAAGATAATGCAATGAATCTAATATGCTTTGCAATGCAACCTAAGTGTCACCAGCTTTTAGCAAATAAATGCCTTGAGGATAAATTTTCATCATTAAGCATTTGGGACCGGAAAGCAAGTACAATCACCACTGCCCATTGACATGATGATATGAATACCACTTTTTATCACATTTGGTAACCTCCTTTTTGAACCAGTACAACTCTCACTAGTTGGATGACCAAACTATGGGAGTCTGAATACCGGTGTCAATGGATTCAATGTTGCAAGTGGATTTTTGGTATTAAGATATAGAAAATCTAAATAGCCAAGGGATCCATTTGCGTAAACAAACAAAGGTCAATCCATCCGCTTATGAGATAGTCCTCGATGGTTCTTTGATGACCATGTCGTTAGACAACTTCTCATAAGGTGACGAATCTTCCTCCAAACAGTCACTCAAAGGCAATAAAATATCATATCTCTATCATTGCCAATACCATCAATTAGCTAAAGAGACTTGATATAAATCAATCGATATAAGCAAAGAGATTTTTAACCAACTTTCAAAAGAATCTTTCAAGTGTTTTGCATTGTTTCTTGATTTTCAAATAGTACTGTAGACACGAAAAATTGGCAAAAGACTTAAATCAATCAAAAGGTGCATCAAATCATCAAAATAGCATGAAAAATCAATAAATGAAACAAAGACAATTCAAATCAAAGGAAAATTCAATTAAATGATTAAATGATTAAATAAAGCTTGAAAAGGGGAAAAACACTACGAAATTGATTAAATTCAATTAATGACATAGTTGTTGAAAGCAAAAATCAAAATGAACCTCTTACCCTTCATGGCTAAATTTAATTACTTTAATTAATTAATAAATCATAATTTCCCTCAACAAAGCAAAAAAGAGACAAAATGGACACAAATCACTCACTTTTGTTGAAATGGTCCAACCTTTTGAAACCATTTAAATGATTGTCCCCCCCTTGTCCCCCCATTTATGGACAAAGCAAAGCCAATTGACCTTACCCAAGCATAACCATGATCAACTCACTCTACCCCCTACCCTTGGGAAAATCCTATAAGTAGAAAGCATTTTGAGGCATTAAGGATCCATTTCCATATCTTTGAATTGCAGCAAAGCTCTTGCAATTTGCATCCACACCACTCACTTGTCAATTTTAATAGCTTAATTGCTTTGATCATAGTAGATTGTTCATCAAATAGAGCTAGAATTTGATTGAATAGATCTTAATTGCATATCATATAGCTTAATTCTCATCTTTAGAGTGTCACTAGTGAGGATCATAGCTGAGAGCCTCATTTACCACTTTATTTTAGAGATCCATGAGATGTTGATAGATTAATTGTGCATTGATTAGATTAGTTCTCACTCTAATTCTTGTTGTTCTTAGTTAATCTTGTAATTTCATGAAGGTGAATAATATCATCACACAAATGGCACCCACCGTGGGGCCTTGAGCCTCAAATACTAACAAATTTGTGATTTAAATCATCTTTGCATACATTTTTGTCTGGTTTCCGTGTGTTTTTTGCAGGAATTTTCTAAAGTCAGGCCTACGAAAGATCTATTCATGCTTAGAATCCTTACAGTGTCACTTCGGAAGCCTGATCTTACGCTTGTTAGTTGGAAACTCACGCCCGGAATCACAAAGCATTCAACCTTTACGGCTCCAAATCATGCCTAAACACAGGGAAGTATCATGTATCACTTATTTTCTGTTGCGTTAATTTCCTCTTTGCATTGCGCTTTCCACTTAATATCGCGCTTAAAGAGAAATTTTCTATCGAATGGTGATTGAGATTATCATGCCTTTGATTGTTAATGTTACGCTTGTGATAATATCTTTATCGCTTTAAAAGCTTTGGATGTCGCTTTGCATTGACTATTTGCCAGGGATTTAGGATTCTGTTTACGCTTTGCATAATAGATTTACCGCCTGTGCTATTATTAATGTCGCTTGTGCATTGAAAGGTGTTGCGTGTAATCAATAAAGTCACGCCTCTGAGTGATTTATTCACACCTATTAGCTGGAGGATGTCACCCATGTTTAATTTGCTATTTTCACGTTCAATTTGATAAAATTTGAAAATCTGACTCTCTGTGTTTGTTGTTAACCAGTAAATGAGCAGACATCCAAGAGTGAAAAAGCTAGAAAGCAGGTTCAACAAGGAGGGAAAAGCATTGGCAAAGAAAATAAAGAAGGAGAATCAAGTGCATACAAAGGCTGTCCTTGAATCCACACTAGATGAGGATGTCTAGGTATATGAGAAATATTTAGCTGTGATTGAAGCTTATAAGAATAAATTTGTGTCTCTAAATTGGATTTATGAACCTTGAGATTAAGGCTTCTTTCATTAAAATCTTTTGATTGATTACATGCAATTTGGTTTCCCCTCATTGTGAATTGGTTGTGTTGGACTAACTTGTTGGAGGAGGGAGTTGGAGCAAATTGCCAAGGTGAGTAAGTGAAAAATGAAAATCAGCAACTCAAAAATGCCCCTAGCCTTTTGCTAGCTACAAGGAAAGGTATTCTACTCAAACAAGCTTGCATTCCCTTAACTTGTGGCATTGTCATTTAAACCTAGCTTTAATAAGGAAGAAATTGAACCACACATTTCAATTCTAAGAACCTCCTTGTCAAGATGTTGAAAAAGATCTAAGTGTTTGAAGTGTTTGAGAATCAAAAGGAAAGTTAGGGATATGCTCTTCACCTTGTTGGGGAAACAAACTCCCAAAAACTTTACTTAAAATTCAAAATCTGCCTTACTCGCAAAATGAACATGCTAGAGATTTAGTGGGCTTGCCTCCTGAATTTTCCTTAGCGAGGCTAGTGAGAGGGACAACCCAAAGTGGGATACACTTTCTTTTGCCGCGAGAATCCGACCCACTATAAAATGAAACGCATGCATCCTTAATGGGGTGCATGACAAAGGGATTTTAATTTTCTCAAACTTCCTCTAGTAGTCTTTACGGATTGCGCAAAAATGTGCCTCGATGCATGTGGGAAGCCCCTTAACATACTTGGGGGATGAGAGATTTTAATTCATTTGAACGGAACATTTATTAAATCCCAGCAAAATTAGAAAAGCCACCTTGTAGAGCCATGTTTACAAACCAATTTGACTCTAGGTAGGCTTGCTATTTGGAATTCATTCTTGTACTATACTTGTGAAAACATTTGAGAATATACACATTAGTTGTTGTTTAGAGACATTTATGTGTGTGTTGCGTTTGTTTTCAATTTTCAAAACAAGAAATTTTCAAAAATATCTGATCAAAAGTTTTAAAAAATCTAAAAAATTATACCCTGGTTAGAGAAGTGTCACCTGTAGACAAAATACACTCGCCTGTCAGACTTTTAGTCACACCTGTGACTTATTCAAACATGCGTATAAACACTAAAGTCACGCTCAGAGCCATTTGAGACACGCCTGGTTAAAACTGGAAACCCGCATGGAAATAGTAAAGTGTCGCCTAAGAACCTACAGAGTACCGCCTTCACCAAATCAGTATATGCTTAGACAGGTTTCAGACACGCCTGAGATTGTTTTAGTCACACCTAGAAAACAAAAAGGTCAAACAGAGAGTACTTCCAGGAAGAATCAAAAAATTTTGAATATCAATTTGAATACCCTTTTTCGAGTTTTCGCTGATCCAACTTACAGTCTGGTCAAAAATCCTGTTTTGCATATCTGTCAAATTTTTGCAAAGGATTAGATCCAAGTAGTCTTAACGTGCATCCAAGGTTCATGCTTGCATTCACTAGATCATATTACATCAAGCAAACCTTGCAAGCTGACGAGACTTATTTGAGACAAGAGCTCCCTTATCCCAGAGACAAAACTACTCCTAGAGTACCACAAAAGTCACCCGAACAAGAAAAAGAAGGCAACATGATGTATCAAGGTAGTTTGGGTGGTAAGGATAATAGTGGCATTGATTTCACCAACCAAGGTAATGCCAATAGTGGAGGCAATGACATGAATAACCAGAGCAATATTAATAACCAAGGAAATACCAACAATGAAGGAGTAGATCCAAGTGCTCATGGAGTTAACCAAACTCATACTCAAAATAACACCAACTAACGGCAGAAGATGCCACGGATGAAAAAGTTAGTGAGGCTGTCCAATGTCCTTATTTCAGAAAGCTCATGGAAAAGGCAATGGACCTAGATAGAGAAAAACATTTCATAGACTTAGCACAAAAAGGTCTCAAGCTTCCCTGTGACTTTGATGTCAACCAACTTAAAACACCGGAAGTTGAGGAAAGTACCTTAGACATCATGAACAAAAAATTCAAGACATTTCAAATGCAACGAGACAACATCAAGCAAAGTGAGTCTCCCAAGCCTTTCTCTATAGAAGCATTGTGCCCATTCCCATTTGATAAAAGCTTGGCTATGGTGCCATTCCCGATCAATGTTGTGTTCCTTAAATATGAAGAGTATGAAGGAACAACGGATCCTCAAGATCACTTACGGGAGTTTTGTGCGTTGAGCTTAGAGTTCATGCATGATACCACATATTTAATGAGATTATTTCCACGAAGCTTAGGAGGCATGGCTATGGAGTGGTTTTCTAAGTTACCCTCGGGCATTAAAACCTTTGAAGAGTTAGCATCGAAATTCATGGCTCATTACTCATATAACATTAAACATGATGTCACGATGATAACGTTATGCAACACAAAACAAAAAGATGGAGAGGCCTTCCTCACTTTTCTACAAAGGTGGAGAACAATTTTTGCAAGATATCCTAGAAGTGTGCCTGAAAAAGAGAAGATGGATATCTTCATAAACAGTTTGAGTAATGAGTTAAACTACCACTTACGAATGCAATGTCCAGAGACCTTCCAATATCTAATTGAAAATGGAGTAACCATGGAGGAAGTGTTGGTCAAAAGTGGAGAACTCAAACTGTACAAAGATAATAAGAACAACCCCAATAGTGGCAACAATGGTAACAATGGCAATAATCAAAAGAATCATTGGTTTAATAGTAACATTCGTTATAAGAATAACAATAAAGGAATTGTGAATGATGGAGTAGTTGAATCTAGCAACTTGAAGGTGGTCCCCTTTGCTCTTACAAGGACACCTAATCAAGTGAACAATACCAATCAGAGCTCTAATGCACCATCCAACAAAAATCACACCAACAATGGAAATCAAGGAGATAATTCAAGGAATACTAAATTTGATAAACACTTCAGGTCAACCCTGACAAAGAACTTCACACCCTTGGGCGAACCCTTTGAAAAGGCATTAAAGGTTCTCCTAGCTAATAATGTCATTACTCTACCCAAAATTCAGCCTTACGAGCGAAATCAAAAGCCTGGTTGGTGGAGTGCCGATACCCATTGTGAGTATCACAGAATTCAAGGACACACAACAAATGAATGTCTGCAATTAAAAAATGTAGTGCAAGATTTAATTGATAACACCACGATCACCATTGACGGACCTCCCAATAATGAAGATCATATGGCATTCAAACAACCCTTTTACAAACATGATAAGGGAGAGTCATCAAATAACAAGAAGCAAAGTGCCAATAATCTCAACTTTGCACCACCTTATGATCATATTGTTAATGCTATAAGAGTTAATGAACAACCTCGAAAGGAAGCATCAAATGTCATTACAAGAGGGCAGAATTCTAGAATAACCTTACGAGGGATAGTTCCTCAAAGCACTAACATCCCACCATCCAATATTGTAGTCAAATAGTCTTCTACAGCAGCAAAGCCTTATAGTTTGGTTGATCAATTGCAACGTACTCCAACACAAATCTCTATCTTAGAATTATTGAAGTTGTCACCAAACCATAATGAGATTTTGGAAAAAGCTCTAGTAGAGACACATGTTCCTACTAACTTAGAGACAGAAAGGTTTCAACATATGGTAGGTCATCTTGTAGCACCTCATTGTGTTTCATTTTCCAATCAAGATGACATGTCTATAACCCATCCTCAAAATCTACCATTGCATATAGAGGTCTTAATCGAAAGGCATAGAGTCAAAAGAGCTCTCATTGATGGAGGGGCTAGTCTCAACATTTGCACATTAAGTCTTGTCAAATCCTTAGGTCTATCTGAGTCTTGCATTGACCCTACAAAGAAAATCACCATTAAAGCTTATGATGAAGCTGAAAGATCTTCTAAGGGCATGATCATATTGCCCATCCAAGTGGGACCTGTCAAGAAGGACACTAATTGCCAAGTGCTGGACATGAAATTAACTTATAATATTTTGTTGGGTAGACCATGGATTCATGAGATGCAAGCAGTCCCATCCACGTACCGCCAATGCATAAAATTTCCATACATGGGTGAAGAAATCACAGTTGGAGGAGACTCTAACCCATTCCAATATTGCAATGCACTCAAACCTCCTCATGAGTTATACATTCCACATAACCGGGAAGGAATTATTCAAGAAACCACAATTGAAGATGTTAAAATGAAGGAACTAACAATAAATGTTACTCCACACCCTCCTCAAGCTAGCTCAATGACATCAACTAAGGGAAAGGATTACTCCACACCCTCCTCAAGCTAGCTTAGTGACATCAACTAAGGGAAAGGAAAAAGTGAGCTATGAGGGCCCAAATGCAATGGAAAGTTCATACATAGCACCTAAATTGGAAACAGTGATCTATAAACCTACCAAAGAAGAAAAGGAAAAAGCCAAGAAAGATCGTTACCAACACATGAGTAAAATGATGAATAACTTTGAAAAACAATGCAAGATTAGTTCAAAAGGGATAGGGGAATATTCTGTTTCTCTATTTGACATGCCCACATCTCCAAAATCACATGGTAAACCATGAAAAGAACATAAGTATAATTCCTATTTTGTAAGGGAAGATAACAAAGCAAAATGGGATAAGGAAGAAGATGACGTCCTTCAATGGCTTTACCATGATGAGGAAGATACTTCCAACACTCCCATGGAAAGAATTTAGCATGTAAAGATACAAACTGAGCAATATGGAATAGGCTTTGATATAATGCAAAAGATGGGATACAAGGGAAGAGGATCCTTAGGTCAAAGAAATAGGGGATTATTGGAACCTATACAACCTATTTGGAGGGCAACTCATGAAAAACCTGGAGTAGGTTTTCAATGCAAAGGAGAAAGTTCAAGCCCAATGCAAGATTTTTATCCTCACATAAATGCCTTAGAATCCAAAGGAGATAGTGATGATTCTCGGGATTATGAATGGGATACTTTATCAGATGAATCATGTCATGACAAGGAAGTGATTTCTATAAATACTTATGCAAACATTCCAAGGAAAGAAGCTCAGATTAGTAAAGAACCTCTTATTCAAAGGCCTAATATCGAGCAAGTACCTACCAATGGAGCATGGATAGAAACATTTTGGATACCTTTAGAGGAGGGAGATTCAAACGTTAGTTTTAACCCACTTGTGGCTTTTCCCATGTTGTTTCCCATAGAGGTTGACGAGGACTTGAGTGAAGGGGACTTTGAACCTTCTTCCATGGATCATCTTGAGGAAGCGCACGTCATAGATCTAAACGATACAATGTAGGAAACCTCAAATGAAGTCATGTCCATAATGCCTATTGATGACATTTTACCCAATGAACCCTTACTTTTGATAAATCCGCACCTCATTAATTGGGACCAAACCGAACCAAATGACCTACTTTACTTTTCCAATGACCAAGCAATGAATCACTACCTTAATGTGGTTGAACTGTCTTTCACTAATGAATTCAATATGGACATAATGATAGCAGCAGGGGTTCAATCTCTTAGTCAAAAGAAAAAAGAAAAAAAAATAGTAAAAAAATGAAAAGTTCTATTGGTGAAAACCCAACTGTGGCACCATTAGAACCAAAAAAAATAAAATTAAAAGACATTTCTTTTGGTGAAAACCCAATTGTGGCACCAAAAGAAGAGAGATTGGACACTTTGCCTGAACATGAAGAGGAAAGGTCACCTATACTCATAGAGCCAACGAAAAAGGTCAATATTGGGATAGAATTAGACCCAAAGTTCATACACTTGGCAGCATCACTCACACCTCTAGAAAGAGAAGACTTCATAAAATTCTTCCAAGAACAACAAGTAAACTTTGCATGGTCATATGCTGACATACCCGGATTAGATCTTGACTTTATAATGCATCATCTGAATGTACAACCAGGGTTTAAACCCGTTAATCAAAAGTTGAGAAAAATGCACCCCCACATAGCTCTTTTGGTCAAGGCAGAATTGAAAAAATTGTTGAAAGTAGGGTTCATAAGAGAAATAGCATATGCCGAATGGATCTCCAACATTGTACCAGTCACAAAGCATGATAAATCCATTCGTGTGTGTACGGATTTTAGAGATCTAAATCTTGCTTGCCCCAAAGATGATTTCCCACTTCCGAGCATAGATGCCATAGTGGATTTGACAGCAGGACACTCAATGTACTCATTAATGGATGGCTTTAGCAAGTATAATCAGATCAAAATTGCACCCGAAGACCAAGAAAAGATAGCATTTACTTGCCCTTGAGGTACTTTTTGTTGGAATATCATGCCCTTCGGTCTTAAAAATGGCGGAGCCACATATCAAAGGGCCATGACAACTATCTTCCATGACATGATGCACACATTTTTAGAAGACTATGTGGATGATATATTGGGAAAATCCCACAAAAGAGAAGAATACCTCCACATTTTGAAAAAGATATTTGTTAGGTTGGAGCAATTCAAGGTCAGATTAAACCCAAAGAAATGTGCCTTCGGAGTCCAATCCGGAAAGTTACTAGGTTATATAGTTTCTGCCAAAGGGATTGAAGTGGATCCCAAGAAAGTACAAGCTATAATGGACATGGAAATACCTAAGAATATCAGTCAAATGAGATCCTTGCAGGGCAAAATCCAATCCATATGAAGGTTTATCTCCCAATTGGCTGAAAAATGTCATTCTTTCACCAAGTTGCTACATAAGGATACTATATTTATATGGGATGCCGAATGTGATCAAGCTTTCACATTGCTGAAGACTTACTTGATAAATCCACCCATTCTCATGTCATCAATCAAGGGAAAAGCATTACTTCTCTACATATCTGCTACGGAAAGATCCTTAAGGGTACTTTTGCCGCAAGAGGATGAACAAGGAAAGGAAAGAGCTATCTACTATTTGAGTAGAACATTGATAAAATATGAGCTTAATTACACATTTATGGAAAGAGCTTGTCTAGCAGTGGTGTTTGCATCTCAAAAGTTGAGACATTATATGTTGATGCATAAGGTCAAGTTGATTGCCAAGATAGACCCTCTCAAATATTTGTTAAGTAAAACAGCCTTAATAGGTAGAATAGCTAAATGGGTGATGATATTAAGTGAATTCAACATCAAATATGTCGATAGAAAGGCAATCAAAGGACAAGTGATAGCAGATCATTTAGCTGAAAATCCCATGACTTCTACACAAACTATTCAAGTGGAATTTCTGGATTTTGCCATTATCAACATAGAGGCAAAAACGTGGAAGTTATACTTTGATGGATCCTATACTCAAGGAGGTTCTGAGGCTGGCATATTATTGGTAACTCCTCAAGGTTACACCATTCCCAAATCCTATAAACTTATGTTTCCATGTACAAATAATATAGCAGATTATGAAGCATTAGTCATACGCATCAAAATGGCCTTAGAATGGAATATAAAAGAGCTACAAATTTATGGAGATTCTAAACTCATCATTAATCAAGTCAACAATGAATATAACACTAAGGATGAAAAGTTGATGCCTTATAAGACTATGATTGATGGATGGAAGAAATAATTTGCATTGATCACCTTTGAACAGATTCCAAGAGAGAAAAATAGAGCAGCTGATGCCATGGCTACCTTGGCTTCTTTGTTACAAAAACCAAATCAAAATGAGAAGTATGAGTTCTTGGTGGAAGAGTTGGTAAAACTTACATTTGACCTCCCCGAAACCCAAATTGTTGCCCTCTTACATGGACATGACTCCCCTTGGTATGGACCTATATATACCTACCTTAAAGACCAAGTGCTACCCTTCGACCAAACCCGTGCTCAAAAACACAATTTTACGCCAAGCCTCCCGTTACTTAATCCTTTCCGAAACATTGTATCGTAAGGGTCTAGACGGGATGTTACTTAGGTGTTTAGAGGAAGAAGAGTCTAAGTTAGCTTTACGAGAGGTTCACGGAGGCATTTGCAGGTCGCACCCAAGCGGGTTAAATCTAGCTAAGAAAATCCTTCTCTTAGGGTATTTTTGGAAGACATTGGAAAAGGATGCTTGCCACTTTGTGAAGATATGCAGAAAATGCCAATATCATGGTGATATGATACATGCACCGACACAAGCATTACATCCACACCATGACCTTTCTATTAATGGGGGTTTGATTTAATTGGTGTCATAAATCCACCTTCTTTAAATGGGCACAAACATATCATAACCGCAACAGAATATTTCACCAAGTGGGTTGAAGCGGTTCCATTGATAACGGCAACATGAAAGAAAATTTCCATGTTTATCTTGAATCATATCATTTGCCGATATGGTATTTCTCATGCCATAATAACAGATAATGGAAAATAATTCAAGAATAAAGATGTTGATGAACTATGTGCTACATTTCATATCACTCACCATTCATCATCAATTTATTACCCTCAGGGAAATGGGCAAGCCGAAGCCACAAATAAGAATATATTGAAGATTTTGAAAAGGTCGGTCAACAAATCAAGAAGGGATTGGCATATGCAAATTAATCCAACATTATGGGCCTGTAGAACCAACATAAGAACACCCACCGGGGCCATGCCATTCTCACTAGTCTATGGGACTGAAGCAGTTCTACCATTAGAGGTTGAAATCCCATCTTTACGAGTGTCGTTACAAGGATTGATCACAGATGAAGACTATAGGGTTGCTAGACTTCAACAATTGGAGTTACTTGAAGAACATCAAACACAAGCTTATGAGCACCTGAAAGTGTACCAAAATAGAATCTCAAGGAACTATAATAAACATATCAAACCGAGAGTTTTTTAGGTAGGAGACTTGGTGTTGAGAGAGAATCCAAAGAATCAGGTTGAGAGGGAAAAGAAAGGCAAATGGGAGGCTAATTGGCTAGGCCCATTTATCATAATATCTTCATTTGGCACAGGAACCTATAAATTATCAAATTGTGATGGAGAGGAACTTCAAGAACCTATTAATAGTATTCATCTTAAAAGGTTCTATACATGAGATAGATGAAAGAGTATAAAGAGTATCAGATGAGAGAGCATCCTATTTTATTGCACATAGTTCAAAAGAGATTTTAAAAACACCAAAAACATTTTAAAAGCACAAAAGGAGAAAAACATTGAGAAAATTGAGCATCCAAAATGATGTTGTCTTGGTGAAAACCTAGTAAATAGGCACCTTGATGATAAAAAAAGAAAAAATACTAAAAAGAAAAATACAAAAAAGTTGAAAAAAAAGAAAGTGCCCTGGTGAAAACCTAGTAAATAGGCACCTTGGTAGCAAAAAAAGAGAGAAAAAGATTGCAAAAAAAATGAAAAAAATAAAAATAAAATAAAATATAAAAAGAGCTTGATCCATCAAAAGGGTGAAAACTTGGTAAACAAGCACCTTTGGTTCCCTTCAATTGGTCTTTCCTAGGTTGCATTTGTACATAATGCATCTCATCATCCTATTTGTCCAAACCTTCATTGCATCTATCATTTGTACATAGTCCTAATAAAGCTTTGTAGCTTCATCATTTGCATTGCCCAAAGTTGTGAAAATGGGTATATTCAAACACTTGGGGGCAACGAAGAGCATATCACAAAGTTGGTACATAAAAAGGATTTAAACGAACAACATTTAGTCAGAGTCAAACAGAGAGAGCGAGATCCAAATTTCAGAAGAAAGAAGCATATTTTCATGAACCTTTGATAGATACCATTGTTCATAAACCAAGAAATTGATTACCACAACAAAATCCTTGAGCCTTAATAGACTTTATTATTCAGGATTAAATAAAAATCAAACATCATTAATGATCAAGGTACTTGGAAATACTATTTGAAAATCAAGAAACAATGCAAAACACTTGAAAGATTCTTTTGAAAGTTGGTTAAAAATCTCTTTGCTTATATCGATTGATTTATATCAAGTCTCTTTAGCTAATTGATGGTATTGGCAATGATAGAGATACGATATTTTATTGCCTTTGAGTGACTGTTTGGAGGAAGATTCGTCACCTTATGAGAAGTTGTCTAACGACATGGTCATCAAAGAACCATCGAGGACTATCTCATAAGCGGATGGATTGACCTTTGTTTTTTTACGCAAACGGATCCCTTGGCTATTTAGATTTTCTATATCTTAATACCAAAAATCCACTTGCAACATTGAATCCGTTGACACCGGTATTCAGACTCCCATAGTTTGGTCATCCAACTAGTGAGGGTTGTACTAGTTCAAAAACGAGGTTACCAAATGCGATAAAAGTGGTATTCATATCATCATGTCAGTGGGCAGTGGTGATTGTACTTGCTTTCCGGTCCCAAATGCTCAATTATGAAAATTTATCCTCAAGGCATTTATTTGCTAAAAGCTAGTGACACTTAGCTGCATTGCATTGCATTATCATGGAAGGTTAATTGCATTATCATGTTAGATTAATTGCATGTGCATTTGTTTTTAGTATTGTTCCAAGGACAAGGGGGTTCATTCAATCAAAATCTTGATCAATCATCAAATGGGGGGGTTCAATCAAGAATCAAGGAAAGTCCATAAATCATAAAAAGTGTCCATAATATCAAAGATCCATGAAGTCTATCTAATCAAAGATACAATGTCATCAAAGTGATACATCCAAGTCCTGATCAATAACTAAAACATGATATAATATCAACAAACTGAAGGAGCTCCATAATCAATCATCTCAATAACCTATACTCTAGCTGGGTCAAACCATGACTTAAATCCAAATATCTAAGAAGCTAGGGACCGTACCTATAACTTACAAAAATGTGCCTGTTTTGCAAATCAAGGGAATCATATCAGTATTTTATATCAGGGAATCATCTTACATCAATCAATCAAGTCAATTAAAGCAATCAAACCTATCATTATTTGTTCGTGTCTCTATGTCTTGAGAGCGAAGTATCAATTTATCAATCCTATTAGGATCCCATATCGGTTTTCACACTGATCAAGATCAATCCTATCAACTGTATCAGTTTTCACACTGATCAGTTATCCCATATCAGTTTTACTATCCTATCAGATTGACAAATCACATTCATTGGTACTACTATTCTGTTATCATAATCACTTGTTTTGCTTAACTACAACAGACCTATCTATCTTGGATATGCAAATTGCAAATCATGGCATATCATCAATATTTTTCAGAAATGAAAACATATTGGACCAATCAATCAAAAATCTTTCAAATCAAGGAATCAATATGTTTTATTTCTGAGGGGGCATCAAAGTATCAAATTGGCATCACATCAAAAACATTTATTAGTGGGGCATATCATATCAGGTTATCATATCAGTATCCTATTATATCAGTTTCATATCAGGAGGCAAATCAGTATCAGATCAGTTTATCATATCAAGAGGCAGCAATCAATCACATAGGGAATCGCAATCAGGACATAAAGAATATTTGAATCGGTGTTCTTCGCACATCGACTCAAAGAGGGGCATTTGTAGACACGAAAAATTGGCAAAAGACTTAAATCAATCAAAAGGTGCATCAAATCATCAAAATAGCACGAAAAATCAATAAATGAAACGAAGGCAATTCAAATCAAAGGAAAATTCAATTAAATGATTAAATGATTAAATAAAGCTTGAAAAGGGGAAAAACACTACGAAATTGATTAAATTCAATTAATGAAATAGTTGTTGAAAGCAAAAATCAAAATGAACCTCTTACCCTTCATGGCTAAATTTAATTACTTTAATTAATTAATAAATCATAATTTCCCTCAACAAAGAAAAAAAGAGACAAAATGGACACAAATCACTCACTTTTGTTGAAATGGTCCAGCCTTTTGAAACCATTTAAATGATTGTCCCCTCCTTGTCCCCCCATTTATGGACAAAGCAAAGCCAATTGACCTTACCCAAGCATAACCATGATCAACTCACTCTACCCCCTACCCTTGGGAAAATCCTATAAGTAGAAAACATTTTGAGGCATTAAGGATCCATTTCCATATCTTTGAATTGCAGCAAAGCTCTTGCAATTTGCATCCACACCACTCACTTGTCAATTTTAATAGCTTAATTTCTTTAATTGTAGTAGATTGTTCATCAAATAGAGCTAGAATTTGATTGAATAGATCTTAATTGCATATCATATAGCTTAATTCTCATCTTTAGAGTGTCACTAGTGAGGATCATAGCTGAGAGCCTCATTTACCACTTTATTTTAGAGATCCATGAGATGTTGATAGATTAATTGTGCATTGATTAGATTAGTTCTCACTCTAATTCTTGTTGTTCTTAGTTAATCTTGTAATTTCATGAAGGTGAATAATATCATCACACAAGTATTTCCAAGTACCTTGATCATTAATGATGTTTGATTTTTATTTAATCCCGAATAATAAAGTCTATTAAGGCTCAAGGATTTTGTTGTGGTAATCAATTTCTTGGTTTATGAACAATGATATCTATCAAAGGTTCACAAAAATATGCTTCTTTCTTTTGAAATTCAGATCTCGCTCTCTCTCTGTTTGACTCTGACTGAATGTTGTTCATTTGAATCCTTTTTATGTACCAACTTTGTGATATGCTCTTCATTGCCCCCAAGTGTTTGAATATATCCATTTTGACAACTTCGGGTGATGCAAATGATGAAGCTACAAAGCTTTATTAGGACTATGTACAAATGACTGATGCAATGAAGGTTTGGACAAATGGGATGATGAGATGCATTATGTACAAATTGCAACCTAGGAAAGACCAACTGAAGGGAACCAAAGGTGCTTGTTTACCAAGTTTTCACCCTTTGGATGGATCAAGCTCTTTTTTTTTTTTGCAAGCTTTTTCTCTCTTTTTTTGCTACCAAGGTGCCTATTTACTAGGTTTTCACCAGGGCACTTTCTTCTTTTTCAATTTTTTTGTATTTTTGTATTTTTCTTTTTTCTTTTTTCTTTTTTTTTAAATTTTTTTTTATCATCAAGGCACCTATTTACTAGGTTTTCACCAAGACAACATCATTTTGGATGTTTTTCCTTTCTTCATGCTCAATTTTCTCAATGTTTTTATCCTTTTGTGCTTTTCAAATGTTTTTGGTGTTTTCAAGATCTCTTTTGAACTATGTACAATAAAGTAGGATGCTCTCTCATCTGATACTCTTTATACTATTTCATCTACCTCATGTATAGAACCTTTTAAGATGAATACTATTAATAGGTTCTTGAAGTTCCTCTCCGTCACAATTTGATAATTTATAGGTTCCTGTGCCAAATGAAGATATTATGATAAATGGGCCTAGCCAATTAGCCTCCCATTTTCCTTTCTTTTCCCTCTCAACCTGATTCTTTGGATTCTCTCTCAACACCAAGTCTCCTACATGAAAAACTCTCGGTTTGATATGTTTATTATAGTTCTTTGAGATTCTATTTTGGTACACTTTCAGGTGCTCATAAGCTTGTGTTTGATGTTCTTCAAGTAATTCCAATTGTTGAAGTCTAGCAACCCTATAGTCTTCATCTGTGATCAATCCTTGTAACGACACTCGTAAAGATGGGATTTCAACCTCTAATGGTAGAACTGCTTCAGTCCCATAGACTAGTGAGAATGGCATGGCCCCGGTGGGTGTTCTTATGCTTGTTCTATAGGCCCATAATGCTGGATTAATTTGCATATGCCAATCCCTTCCTGATTTGTTGATCGACCTTTTCAAGATCTTCAATATATTCTTATTTGTGGCTTCGGCTTGCCCATTTCCCCGAGGGTAATAAATTGATGATGAATGGTGAGTGATATGAAATGTAGCACATAGTTCATCAACATCTTTATTCTTGAATTGTTTTCCATTATCTGTTATTATGGCATGAGGAATACCATATCGGCAAATGATATGATTCAAGATAAACATGGAAATTTGCATTGCTATTGCCATTATCAATGGAACCGCTTCAACCAACTTAGTGAAATATTCTATTGCAGTTATGATATGTTTGTGCCCATTTGAAGAAGGTGGATTTATGAATCTAATTAAATCAAACTCCCATTGATAGAAAGGCCATGGTGTGACAAATGGATGTAATGCTTGTGTCGGTGCATGTATCATATCACCATGATATTGGCATTTGCTGCATATCTTCACAAAGTGGCAAGCATCCTTTTCCAATGTCTTCCAAAAATACCCTAAGCGAAGGATTTTCTTCGCTAGATTTAACCCGCTTGGGTGCGACCTGCAAATGCCTTCGTGAACCTCTCGTAAAGCTAACTTAGACTCTTCTTCCTCTAAACACCTAAGTAACATCCTGTCTAGACTCTTACGATACAATGTTTTGGAAAGGATTAAGTAACGGGAGGCTTGGCGTATGAAATTGCATTTTTGAGCATGGGTTTGGTCTAAGGGTAGCACTTGGTCTTTAAGGTAGGTATATATAGGTCCATACCAAGGGGAGTCATGTCCATGTAAGAGCACAAAAATTTGGGTTTCGAAGAGGTCAAATGTCAGTTTTACCAACTCTTCCACCAAGAACTCATACTTCTCATTTTAATCTGGTTTTTGTAACAAAGAAGCCAAGGTAGCCATGGCATCAGCTGCTGTATTTTTCTCTCTAGGAATCTTTTCAAAGGTGATCAATGCAAATTATTTCTTCCATCCATCAATCATAGTCTTATAAGGCATCAACTTTTCATCCTTAGTGTTATATTCATTATTGACTTGATTAATGATGAGTTTAGAATATCCATAAATTTGTAGCTCTTTTATATTCCATTCTAAGGCCATTTTGATGCCTATGACTAGTGCTTCATATTCTGCTATATTATTTGTACATGGAAACATAAGCTTGTAGGATTTGGGAATGGTGTAACCTTGAAGAGTTACCAATAATATGCCGGCCTCGGAACCTCCTTGAGTATAGGATCCATCAAAGTATAACTTCCACATTTTTGCCTCTATGTTGATAATGGCAGAATCCAAAAATTCCACTTGAATAGTTTGTGTAGAAGTCATGGGATTTTTAGCTAAATGATCTGCTATCACTTGTCCTTTGATTTCCTTTCTATCGACATATTCAATGTTGAATTCACTCAATATCATCACCCATTTAGCTATTCTACCTGTTAAGGCTATTTTACTTAACAAATATTTGAGAGGGTCTATCTTGGCAATCAACTTGACCTTATGCATCAACATATAATGTCTCAACTTTTGAGATGCAAACACCACTGCTAGACAAGCTCTTTCTATAAATGTTTAATTAAGCTCATATTTTATCAACATTCTACTCAAATAGTAGATAGCTCTTTCCTTTCCTTGTTCATCCTCTTGCGCCAAAAGTACTTCTAAGGATCTTTCTGTAGCAGATATGTAGAGAAGTAATGCTTTGCCCTTGATTGGTGACATGAGAATGGGTGGATTTATCAAATAAGTCTTAAGCAATGTGAAAGCTTGATCACATTCGGCATCCCATATAAATATAGTATCCTTATGTAGCAACTTGGTGAAAGAATGACATTTTTCAGCCAATTGGGAGATAAACCTTCGTATGGATTGGATTTTTCCCTACAAGGATCTCATTTGGCTGATATTCTTAGGTATTTCCATGTCCATTATAGCTTTTACTTTCTCGGGATCCACTTCAATCCCTTTGGCGGAAACTATATAACCTAGTCACTTTTCGAATTGGACTCCGAAGGCACATTTCTTTGGGTTTAATCTGACCTTGAATTGCTCCAACCTAACAAATATCTTTTTCAAAATGTGGAGGTGTTCTTCTCTTTTGTGGGATTTTCCCAATATATCATCCACATAGTCTTCTAAAAATGTGTGCATCATGTCATGGAAGATAGTTGTCATGGCCCTTTGATATGTGGCTCCAGCATTTTTAAGACCGAAAGGCATGACATTCCAACAAAAAGTACCCCAAGGGCAAGTAAATGCTATCTTTTCTTGGTCTTCAGGTGCAATTTTGATCTGATTATATTTGCTAAAACCATCCATTAATGAGTACATTGACTGTCCTGCTGTCAAATCCACTATGGCATCTATGCTCGGAAGTGGGAAATCATCTTTGGGGCAAGCAAGATTTAGATCTCTAAAATCCGTACACACACGAATGGATTTATCATGCTTTGTGACTAGTAGAATGTTGGAGATCCATTTGGCATATGCTATTGCTCTTATGAACCCTACTTTCAACAATTTTTCCAATTCTGCCTTAACCAAAAGAGCTATGTGGGGGTGCATTTTTCTCAACTTTTGCTTAATGGGTTTAACCCCTGGTCGAACATTCAGATGATGCATTATAAAGTCAGGATCTAATCCGGGCATGTCAGCATATGACCATGCAAAGTTTACTTGTTGTTCTTGGAAGAATTTTATGAAGTCTTCTCTTTCTAGAGGTGTGAGTGATGCTGCCAAGTGTATGGACTTTGGATCTAATTCTGTCCCAATATTAACCTTTTCCATTGGCTCTATGAGTATAGATGACCTTTCCTCTTCATGTTCAGGCAAAGTGTCCAATCTCTCTTCTTTTGGTGCCACAATTGGGTTTTCACCAAAAGAAACGTCTTTTAATTTTATTTTTTTTGGTTCTAATGGTGCCACAGTTGGGTTTTCACCAATAGAAATTTTCATTTTTTTACTATTTTTTTTAATTTTTTTCTTTTGACTAAGAGATTGAACCCCTGCTACTGTCATTATGTCCATATTGATTTCATTGGTGAAAGAGGGTTCAACCGCATTAAGGTAGTGATTCATTGCTTGGTCATTGGAAAAGTAAAGTAGGTCATTTGGTTCGGTTTGGTCCCAATCAATGAGGTGCGGATTTATCAAAAGTAAGGGTTCATTGGGTAAAATGTCATCAATATGCATTATGGATATGACTTCATTTTAGGGTTCCTACATTGTATCGTTTAGATTTATGACGTGTGCTTCCTCAAGATGATCCATGGAAGAAGGGTCAAAGTCCTCTTCACTCGAGTCCTCGTCAACCTCTATGAGAAACAACATGGGAAAATCCAAAAGTGGGTTAAAACTAATGTTTGAATCTCCCTCCTCTGAAGGTATCCAAAATGTTTCTATCCATGCTCCATTGGTAGGTACTTGCTCAATATTAGGCCTTTGAATAGGAGGTTCTTCACTAATTTGAGCTTCTTGCCTTGGAATTTGTGCATAAGTATGTATAGCAATCACTTCCTTGTCATGACATGATTCATCTGATAAAGTATCCCATTCATAATCCTGAGAATCATCACTATCTCCTTTGGATTCTAAGGCATTTATGTGAGGATAAAAATCTTGCATTGGGCTTGAACTTTCTCCTTTGCATTGAAAACCTACTCCAGATTTTTCATGACTTGCCCTCCAAATAGGTTCTATAGGTTCCAATAATCCCCTATTTCTTTGGCCTAAGGGTCCTCTTCCCTTGTATCCCATCTTTTGCATTATATCAAAGCCTTTTCCATATTGCTTAGTTTGTATCTTTACATGCTGAATTCTTTCCATGGGAGTGTTGGAAGTATCTTCCTCATCATGGTAAAGCCATTGAAGGACGTCATATTCTTCCTTATCCCATGCTGCTTTGTTATCTTCCCTTACAAAATAGGAATTATACTTATGTTCTTTTGATGGTTTACCATGTGATTTTGGAGATGTGGGCATGTCAAATAGAGAAACAGAATATTCCCCTATCCCTTTTGAACTAATCTTGCATTGTTTTTCAAAGTTGTTCATCATTTCACTCATGTGTTCGTAACGATCTTTCTTGGCTTTTTCCTTTTCTTCTTTGGTAGGTTTATATATTACTGTTTCCAATTTAGGTGCTATGTATGAAATTTCCGTTGCATTTTGGCCCTCGTAGCTCACTTTTTCCTTTCCCTTAGTTGATGTCGCTGAGCTAGCTTGAGGAGGGTGTGGAGTAACATTTATTGTTAGTTCCTTCATTTTAACATCTTCAATTGTGGTTTGTTGAATAATTCCTTCCCGGCTATGTGGAATGTATAACTCATGAGGAGGTTTGAGTGCATTGCAATATTGGAATGGGTCCAGCTGTGATTTCTTCACCCATGTATGGAAATTTTATGCATTGGTGGTACGTGGATGGGACTGCTTGCATCTCGTGAATCCATGGTCTACCCAACAAAATATTATAAGTTAATTTCATGTCCAGCACTTGGCAATTAGTGTCCTTCTTGACAGGTCCCACTTGGATGGGCAATACAATCATGCCCTTAGAAGCTCTTTCAGCTTCATCATAAGCTTTAATGGTGATTTTCTTTGTAGGGTCAATGCAAGACTCAGATAGACCTAAGGATTTGACAAGACTTAATGTGCAAATGTTGAGACTAGCCCCTCCATCAATGAGAGCTCTTTTGACTCTATGCCTTTCGATTAAGACCTCTATATGTAATGGTAGATTTTGAGGATGGGTTATAGACATGTCATCTTGATTGGAAAATGAAACACAATGAGGTGCTACAAGATGACCTACCATATGTTGAAACCTTTCTGTCTCTAAGTTAGTAGGAACATGTGTCTCTCCTAGAGCTTTTTCCAAAATCTCCTTATGGTTTGGTGACAACTTCAATAATTCTAAGATAGAGATTTGTGCTGGAGTACATTGCAATTGATCAACCAAACTATAAGGCCTTGCTACTGTAGAAGACTGTTTGACTACAATATTGGATGGTGGGATGTTAGTGCTTTGAGGAGCTATCCCTTGTAAGGTTATTCTAGAATTCTACCCTCTTGTAATCACATTTGATGCTTCCTTTCGGGGTTGTTCATTAACTATTATAGCATTAACAATATGATCATAAGGTGGTGCAAAGTTGAGATTATTGGTGCTTTGCTTCTTGTTATTTGATGACTCTCCCTTATCATGTTTGTAAAAGGGTTGTTTGAATGCCATATGATCTTCATTATTGGGAGGTCCGTCAATGGTGATCGTGCCATTATCAATTAAATCTTGCACTACATTTTTTAATTAGAGACATTGATTTGTTGTGTGTCCTCGAATTCTGTGATACTCACAATGGGTATTGGCACTCCACCAACCAGGCTTATCATTTGGCTCGTAAGGCTGAATTTTGGGTAGAGCAATGACATTATTAGCCAGGAGAACCTTTAATGCCTTTTCAAAGGGTTCACCCAAGGGTGTGAAGTTCTTTGTGGGGGTTGGCCTCAAGCATTTATCAAATTTAGTATTCCTTGAATTATCTCCTTGATTTCCATTGTTGGTGTGATTGTTGTTGGATGGTGCATTAGAGCTCTGATTGGTATTGTTCACTTGATTAGGTGTCCTTGCAAGAGCAAAGGGGACCACCTTGAAGCTGCTAGATTCAACTTCTCCATCATTCACAATTCCTTTATTGTTATTCTTATAACGACTGTTACTATTAAACCAATGATTCTTCTGATTATTGCCATTGTTACCATTGTTGCCACTATTGGGGTTGTTCTTATTATCTTTTTACAGTTTGAGTTCTCCACTTTTGACCAACACTTCCTCCATGGTTACTCCATTTTCAATTAGATCTTGGAAGGTCTTTGGACATTGCATTCGTAAGCGGTAGTTTAACTCATTACTCAAACTATTCATGAAGATATCCATCTTCTCTTTTTCAGGCACACTTCTAGGATATCTTGCAAAAACTGTCCTCCACCTTTGTAGAAAAGTGAGGAAAGCCTCTCCATCTTTTTGTTTTGTGTTGCATAACGTTATCATCATGACATCATGTTTAATGTTATATGAGTAATGAGCCACAAATTTTGATGCTAACTCTTCCAAGGTTTTAATGTCGGAGGGTAACTTAGTAAACCACTCCATAGCCATGCCTCCTAAGCTTCGTGGAAATAATCTCATTAAATATGTGGTATCATGCATGAACTCTAAGCTGAATGCACAAAACTCTTGTTAGTGATCTTGAGGATCCCTTGTTCCTTCGTACTTGTCATATTTAGGGAACACCACATTGATCGGGAATGGCACCATAACCAAGTTTTTATCAAATGGGAATGGGCACAATGCTTCTATAGAAAAAGGGTTGGGAGACCCGCTTTGCTTGATGTTGTCTAGTTGCATTTGAAATACCTTGAATTGTTTGTTCATGATGTCTAAGGTACTTTCCTCAACTTCTGGTGTTTTAAGTTGGTTGACATCAAAGTCACGGGGAAGCTTGAGACCTTTTTGTGCTAAGTCTATGAAATGTTTTTCTCTATCTAGGTCCATTTCCTTTTCCATGAGCTTTCTGAAATAAGGACATTGGATAGCCTCACTAACTTTTTCATCCATGGCATCTTCTGCCATTAGTTCGGTGTTATTTTGAGTATGAGTTTGGTTAACTCTGTGAGCACTTGGATCTACTCCTTCATTGTTGGTATTTCCTTGGTTATTAATATTGCTCTGGTTATTCATGTCATTGCCTCTACTATTGGCATTACCTTGGTTGGTGAAATCAATGCCACTATTATCCTTACCACCCAAACTACCTTGATACATCATGTTGTCTTCTTTTTCTTGTTCGGGTGACTTTTGTGGTACTCTAGGAGTAGTTTCATCTCTGGGATAAGGGAGCTCTTGTCTCAAATAAGTCCCGTCAACTTGCAAGGTTTGCTTGATGTAATATGATCTAGTGAATGCAAGCATGAACCTTGGATGCACGTTAAGACTACTTGGATCTAATCCTTCGCAAAAAATTGACAGATATGCGAAACAAGATTTTTGACCAGACTGTAAGTTGGATCAGCGAAAACTGGAAAAAGGGTATTCAAATTGATATTCAAAATTTTTTGATTCTTCCTAGAAGTACTCTCTGTTTGACCTTTTTGTTTTCTAGGCATGACTAAAACAATCTCAGGCGTGTCTGAAACTTGTCTAAGCATATACTGATTTGGTGAAGGCGGTACTCTGTAGGTTCTTAGGCGATACTTTACTATTTCCAGGTGGATTTTCAGTTTATTTAGGCGTGTCTCAAATGTCTTTCAGCGTGACTTTATTGTGTATACGTGTGTTTAAGAAAGTCATAGGCATGACTAAAAGTCTGACAGGCGAGTGTATTTTGTGTACAGGTGACACTTCTTTGACCAGGGTATAATTTTTTAGATTTTTTAAAACTTTTGATCAGGTATTTTTGAAAATTTCTTGTTTTGAAAATTGAAAACAAACGCAACACACACATAAATGTCTCTAAACAACAACTAATGTGTATATTCTCAAATGTTTTCACAAGTATAGCACAAGAATGAATTCCAAACAGCCTACCTAGAGTCAAATTGGTTTGTAAACATGGCTCTACAAGGTGGCCTTTCTAATTTTGCTGGGATTTAATAAATGTTCCATTCAAATGAATTAAAATCTCTCATCCCCCAAGTATGTTAAGGGGCTTCCCACATGCACCGAGGCATGATTTTGTGCAATCCATAAAGACTACTAGAGGAAGTTAGAGAAGATTAAAATCCCTTTGTCATGCACCCCATTAAGGATGCATGCATTTCATTTTATAGTGGGTCAGATTCTCGCGGCAAAAGCAAGTGTATCCCACTTTGGGCTGTCCCTCTCACTAGCCTCGCTAAGGAAAATTCGGGAGGTGAGCCCACTAAATCTCTAGCATGTTCATTTTGCAAGTAAGGTAGATTTTGAATTTTAAGTAAAGTTTTTGGGAGTTTGTTTCACCAAGAAGGTGAAGAACATATCCCTAACTTTCCTTTTGATTCTCAAACACTTCAAACACTTAGTTCTTTTTCAACCTCTTGACAAGGAGGTTCTTAGAATTGAAATGTGTGGTTCAATTTATTCCTTATTAAAGCTAGGTTTAAATGAAAATGCCACAAGTTAAGGGAATGCAAGCTTGTTTGAGTAAAATACCTTTCCTTGTAGCTAGCAAAAGGCTAGGGGCATTTTTGAGTTGCTGATTTTCATTTTTCACTTACTCACCTTGGCAATTTCCTCCAACTCCCTCCTCCAACAAGTTAGTCCAACACAACCAATTCATAATGAGGGGAAACCAAACTTGCATGTAATCAATCAAAAGATTTTAATGAAAGAAGCTTTAATTTCAAGGTTCATAAATCCAATTTAGAGACAAAAATTTCTGCTTATAAGCTTCAATCACAGCTAAATATTTCTCATATATCTGGACATCCTCATCTAGTGTGGATTCAAGGACAGCCTTTGTATGCACTTGATTCTCCTTCTTTATTTTCTTTGCCAATGCTTTTCCCTCCTTGTTGAACCTGCTTTCTGGCTTTTTCACTCTCGGATGTCTGCTCATTTACTGATTAACAACAAACACAGAGAGTTAGATTTTCAAATTTTATCAAATTGAACGTGAAAATAGCAAATTAAATGCAAGCGACATCCTCTAGCTAATAGGCATGAATAAATCACTCAGAGGTGTGACTTTATTGATTACACGCAACACCTTTCAGTGCACAAGCGATATTAATAATAGCACAGGCGGTAAATCTATTATGCAAAGCATAAACAGAATCCTAAATCCGCAGTAAATAGTCAATGCAAAGCGACATCCAAAGCTTTTAAAGCGATAAAGATATTATCACAAGCGTAACATTAACGATCAAAGGCATGATAATCTCAATTACTACGCGAGAGAAAATTTCTCCTTAAGCGTGATATTAAGTGGAAAGTGCAATGCAAAGAGGAAATTAACGCCACAGAAAATAAGTGATACATGATACTTCCCTATGTTTAGGCATGATTTGAAGCTGTAAAGGCTGAATGCTTTGCCATTTCAGGCGTGAGTTTCCAGCTAACAAGCGTAAGATCAGGCTTTCGAAGTGACACTGTAAGGATTCTAAGCGTGAATAGATCTCCCGTAGGCATGACTTTAGAAAATTCTTGTAGAAAACACACAGAAACCAGACAAAAATGTATGCAAAGATGATTTAAATCTCAAATTTGTTAGTATTTGAGGCTCAAGGCCCCATGGTGGGCACCATTTGTGTGTGTGAGTTTAACACCTTCATGAAATTACAAGATTAACTAAGAACAACAAGAATTAGAGTGAGAACTAATCTAATCAATGCACAATTAATCTATCAACATCTCATGGATCTCTAAAATAAAGTGGTAAATGAGGCTCTCAGCTATGATCCTCACTAGTGACACTCTAAAGATGAGAATTAAGCTATATGATATGCAATTAAGATCTATTCAATCAAATTCTAGCTCTATTTGATGAACAATCTACTATGATCAAAGCAATTAAGCTATTAAAATTGACAAGTGAGTGGTGTGGATGCAAATTGCAAGAGCTTTGTTGCAATTCAAAGATATGGAATGGATCCTTAATGCCTCAAAATGCTTTCTACTTATAGGATTTTCCCAAGGGTAGGGGGTAGAGTGAGTTTATCATGGTGATGCTTGGGTAAGGTCAATTGGCTTTGCTTTGTCCATAAATGGGGGGACAAGGAGGGGACAATCATTTAAATGGTTTCAAAAGGTTGGACCATTTCAACAAAAGTGAGTGATTTGTGTCCATTTTGTCTCTAATTTGCTTTGTTGAGGGAAATTATGATTTATTAATTAATTAAAGTAATTAAATTTAGCCATGAAGGGTAAGAGGTTCATTTTGATTTTTGCTTTCAACAACTATGTCATTAATTGAATTTAATCAATTTCGTAGTGTTTTTCCCCTTTTCAAGCTTTATTTAATCATTTAATTGAATTTTCCTTTGATTTGAATTGCCTTTGTTTCATTTATTGATTTTTCATGCTATTTTGATGATTTGATTGCACTTTTTGACTGATTTAAGCCTTTTGCCAATTTTCCATGTCTAGAATTAGGAACCCTTTGAACACCTTAGGTCCCCTTAGGACATTTTAGGACCCCTTATGATACATCAGTAACACTTAAGACCCTAATGAGTCATAAGGGGACCTAAGTTTTTATAAGGGGTCCTAGTAGGTCCTTATGTGTCATAATAGGTCATAATGTGTTGTAATAGGTCTTAATGTGTCGTAATAGGTCTTAATGTGCTGTAATAGGTCCTAATGGGTCCTAAGTGGTCTTAGGACATAGTAGGACCCCTTATGATCCATTAGGAACACTTAAGACCCTAATGTGTCCTAAGGGGACCTAAGTTGTGGTAAGGGTTCCTAGTGACTTAGGACCCATTAGGACCTATTATGACACATTAGGACCCCTTATGATGCATTAGAAACACTTAAGATTCTAATGTGTCCTAAGGGGACCTACATTGTTGTAAGGGGTCCTAGTGGTCATAACAGGTCCTAATGTATCGTAATAGGTCCTAATGTATCCTATGTGGTCCTAGGACACATTAGGATCCTTTATGATACATTAGTAAAACTTAAGAGCCTAATGTTTCCTAAGGGGACCTAAGTTGTTGTAAAGGGTCATAGTGGTCGTAATAGGTCCTAATTTGTTATAATAGGTCTTAATGGGTCCTAAGTGGTCCTAGGACACATTAGGACCCCTTATGATATAATAGTAACACTTAAGACCCTAATGTGTCCTAAGGGGAACTAAATTGTTGTAAGGGGTCTTGGTGGTCATAATAGGTCATAATTTATCATAATAGGTCCTAATGGGTCCTAAGTAGTCCTAGGAAACATTATGACTCTTTATGATACATTAGTAACACTTAATACCCTAATGTGTCCTAAGGGGACCTAAGTTGTTGTAAGGGGTCATAGTGGTTGTAATAGGTCCTAATGTGACACAATAGGTCCTAATGGGTCCTAAGTAGTCCTAGGACACATTAGGACCCCTTATGAAACATTAGTAACACTTAAGACCCTAATGTTTCTTAAGGGGACCTAAATTGTTCTAAGGGGTCCTAGTAGGTCCTTATGTGTTGTAATAGGTCCTAAGTGATCCTAGGAAACATTAGGATCCCTTGTGATACATTAGTAACACTTAAGACCCTAATGTGTCCTAAGGGGACCTAAGCTGTTATAAGGTGTCCTAATGGTCGTAATAGGCCCTAATGTGTCACAATAGGTCCTAATGTGTTGTAATAGGTCCTAATGGGTCCTAAGTGATCCTAGGACACGTTAGGACCCCTTATGATACATCAGTAACACTTTAAACCCTAATGGTTGTAATAGGCCCTAATGTGTCGCAATAGGTCCTAATGTGTTGTAATAGGTCCTAATGGGTCCTAAGTGATCCTAGGACATGTTAGGACCCCTTATGATACATCAGTAACACTTTAAACCCTAATGTGTCCTAAGGTTACCTAAGTTGTTCTAAGGGGTCCTAGTAGATCCTAATGTGTTGTAATAGGTCCTAATGTGTCATAATAGGTCCTAATGGGTCCAAGGACACATTAGGACCCCTTATTTTACATTAGTCACACTTAAGACTCCAATGTGTCCTAAGGGGACCTATGTTGTTGTAAGAGATCCTAGTGGTCTTAATAGGTCCTAATGTGTCGTAATAGGACCTAATGTGTTGTAATAGGTCCTAAGTGGGTCCTATGACACATTAGGACCCATTATGATAAAATAGTAATACTCAAGACCCTAATGTGTCCCAAGGGGACCTCAATTGTTGTAAGGGGTCCTAGTGGTTGTAATAGGTCCTAAGTGGTCCTAGGACACATTAGGACCCCTTAGGATACATTAGTAACACTTAAGACCCTAATGTGTTCTAAGGGGTCCTAGTAGGTCCTTATGTGTTGTAATAGGTCCTAGTGGGTCCTAAGTGGTCCTAGGACACATTAGTACCCCTTATGATACATTAGTACCACTTAAGACCCTAATGTGTCGTAAGGAGACCTAAGTTGTTCCAAGGGGTCCTAATAGGTCCTCATGTGTTGTAATAGGTCCTAATGGGTCCTAAGTGGTCATATGACACATTAGTATCCATTATGATACATTACTACCACTTAAGACCCAAATGTGTCCTTAGGTAACCTAAGTTGTCTACGGGGTCCTAGTAGGTCCTTATGTGTCGTAATAGGTCCTAATGTTTTGTAATAGGTCATATTGGGTCC
>BSBK01007972.1:0-177716 GCA_027943335.1 Chamaecyparis obtusa | reverse complement strand
ATATATATATATAATATATACTATATATATATATATATATATTATACATATATATATATATATATATGTTATATATATATATATATGTATATATATAGTATATATATATATATAGATATATATATATATAGAGATGTGTATATATATATATACATATATATACATACATATATATATACATATATATATATATACATACATATATATATATACATACATATATATATATACATACATATATATATATATATATACATACATACATATATATATATATATATATATATATATATATACATACATATATATTATATATATACACATATATATATACATATATATGTATGTATATATATATATATATATATATATATATCTGTTATGTGCATGTTTTTTTTATTTAATAAACTCAGTAAGACCTACTGAAATAAAACAAGCATGCAGAAATAGATATAAGGGTTGGATCCCATTATGTAAACATTTAAATGGTCAAGATAATTGTTTTCCCAAACACATGCACAGATAATTTCAAACTACTAATATGTAAAATCTGTGGTTAAATCAGGTTGTAAAAACATCACATGCTATTTAATTATGATTTCTTAAATTGAAGAAAAGTCAAACTTGTCTAATACAATATTTTGTTAGGAATAACAGTCCACAATACAATTCCTATGGCATGCAAGAGCAGGAGCAGAGTAGGTGGGAGTAGAGCATCGGGTGTCTCTGGCATGAAAGTGCAGGAGATCGATTCAGAAGATGATGAAGATGATAAGGGAAGGTGGGATTTCTTGGTGGGGGACTGTTGTTTATGCTTTGGGTTCCCTCTTCCTTCTTTTTCCAAGCCTTTCATGCTTAGGGTTTGGGTGTGCTGTGTGGGTAAGGGCTTGCAGGGGGCTTTCTTCCCCTTCACCTTAGTGTGGAGAAGGCCTCTATTTCTTCAGGAGGCTAGAGAAGGTGGGAAACTACATTGGTTCCCTCTGTTGGGATCCTCCCAAGCTGGCTTCTTCTCAAAACCCTCATGTGTGGGCTTCTTTTTAGGCTTCACTGCTCTCTTCATTTGTGTGGGAGAGTGGTGGTGGTTCTTCTAACACGATTCAAAGAAAGATCCCTATTGAGGTGGGGTTTCACTCTAGAGATCTTTGGTAGCCAAAGGAAGCTCCCTTTCTTTACTCCTCTATCTCGCTTCCTATTGAGGTGGAAGTTCATTTTGAGGTGAAGATTTATTTCCCTCTTATTACCTCTTTCCTACTTCCTATAGAGGTAGAAGTTCCTTTTGAGGCGGAGGCTCAGCCTATTGATGTGGCTTGTTGCTAGATGGAAGAGGTGGGTTGGAGTATTGTTGGTGAGCTTGGCCTTTACTGGAGGGTTCTATTTTTGCCAGAAATCTTTGATGGCCTTTTCTTTTTCCTAGCAGGTTGTGATTTGGTGGTTTGGGGAGTCTACCTCATTTCCATTTCCTTGTTTAAGGTTGGGGGAGCCTTCCAAAACCTTGATGTTATGGTGCAGTTGAATATTTACTTGCTCAATTATTTAAGCTGTTGTTTTTTCATTGGTTTGGTTATGACAAGGTGGATTGTTTTTTCTACTAGCTTTGTTAGAGCTCAGACTTTGCTGGAGGGCTCTATTTTGCTAGATATCTTTGATGGCCTTTTCTTTTTCCTGGCAAGTTGTGATTTTGTGGTTTGGGGAGTCATCCTCATTCCCATTTCCTTGTTTAAGGTTGGGGGAGCCTTTCAAAACCATGACATTATGGTGCAGTTGAAGCTTTACTTGATCAAATATTTAAGCCATTATTCTTTATTTAGTTTGGTTCATATAGGGTGGGTTGCTCTGTGTGCCAACTCAATTGGTTATTGTAAGGGGAATCATCTCCATTCCTATCATGGTTTTGGGTCCAAGTTAAAACCCAATCTGGTTATGGGAGCCACCAAAACCCTTATGTCCAGTCTAGGGAGCCTGATAACCCTAGATATCTGATGATGTTGTAAAGCATCGACTTTACACTTTTGGCTTTAGCAGCTTGATCATTATTGGGTATCTTTCTTTTGGCTAATGTTGTTTTGCTGGGATTGTGTTGCTGGTAGTTCTATTGGCATTTTGTGCTGGGGGGTATTGTAAGGTCTATCCTTTTCCCCCAGCTATTTCACTTAGTTCTAAACTTATTCTTCCTATTTCAAGCATAGGGTTAGAGTTCCCTCCAAAAACTAAATGTATATGGTTTCGGGGCCCATTCAAAACCTATTTTTACCTTAATAAAAAATAGTCCACAATACAACTGAGAGGGGGGGTAAATCAGTTGTATGGAAGATTATTAAACTTTAAAATTTAAGTAGTAAGAATATCATATACAATGAACACAATAAATCTCAACACAATAACACAATATTTTGATCTTGGGGAAACCCTATTAAAGGTAAAAACCCTGGTGGGAATTAGTACCCACAAATGATGTACTGAGAGTATAGTTATCCTTGTTAGAAGATATAGCCCTGTTAGGAACTTATTGAAGCATTACAGTACATAGTCCTTGTTAGAGGACATACCCTATTAGGAGTCAAGGAGAAAGGGAGGGCTCACTACCCAAGGCTCACTGCCCAAAGAAGGTTAAATCCACCTCCAGAACTCACTGTTCACAACACAAGTGTATATGAAGAAATACACAATCTTTTGAACTATTATGGTAGCAACTATCTTTTCTTGATCAATTCTGATGAAGTCCACCAAAAAACCTCTACTCTACATACAACAGAAACAAGATCACAAATTTTTCAACTTCTCTTTATCACCTTCTTCACATCCATATCTTTTCCAAAGAAAAGACCTTACATATATACCCTATTATAATTCTCCATGATCAGGTTGGCCCATAAGGCTTTCCTAATTACAAAAAATTCCATAAACCCTTGCTAAGATACACACGGTATCTAAAACAAGTATACAATGATTACATTACAACAATTAAGGACAGAAATCCCTAATTCAAGTTCACCATCCATCATACACACTACATCTCTATAGTCAGCTTCCAAATAGATCACCTCCAAAACACATGCCATAGTTGACATCATCCTACTTTCTATACCTTGCACAGTTCATAGAAAATTCTTCAATACTATGTCTTTCACCTCTTAAGTTTGCATACACTGATTCCATATCGTATGTAAGCTATACACAAAATAAATAGATTAACTCTGTCATCTTTCACTATCACTGTCCAATAACCAGTCTTCACCAAAACATCTATAATTCATCCAATAAGCAATATTACATCATGTGATCTTAGACATAAGATCACAACACCTTCCTATACATAAACCTCAGTTTGCATGCTCTAACTCATCCATACAGTATCTATACACTGTAGTTACTAGTCTATTTTCCTCTCAGAAAGATATGTTGACATTAGTGACAAGACACAAATGAAAACCATATTAATTCCATATCAAAAACATCCAACAATCTTCCTGAATACATCAACAACATCCAACAATATCCCCCTTTGGCATTGATGTCAACATATGAGAAAATCCATCAACCCAAAATATAGTAACCAATCAATACTCTCATAGTACAAATTCTCATAGTGTCTCTCCCTATCTAGTCATAGTATCTCTATACAATCTTAGTAGGGATTTTCTCATAGTATCTCTCCCCCTTTGAAAATAATGGAAAATGGTGCCATAAGTCACCAACTATCTTCATACCATTCCATCAACTATCTTTATACCACTCCATCAACTATCTTCATCAACCAGGTTCTAAGTCACCCAAATATATTTTGTATGCCTTCAATGATCACTCCCCCTAAGGAGTAGATCCACACATCAATTCCAGAATAAGATAGAGCCCAAAATTCCTCTAGACTGATGCATCGATGCATCAATTAATTTGCACTAGGAGGGTCCTACACCCCAAGCATACCTCTAAGATACTCAAAGGAATCTTTCAACATTTGTTCCATCTAGACAATCTGAGTGCAATTGCATGTAACAACAACATCCAATAGTTCCAACAATTATCCTCCATTAGTACTCTTCATGGCATCAATGTTTCCTACCCAATCAGCATTAGTATACGCATGAAGTTCAAAGTCATCATTTTTACCATATCATAAGCCGTATTCTATTTTTCCTTTGAGATATCTAAATATCCTTTTCACAATAGCTAGGTGTGTCTCTTTAGGTTTTGCTTGATATCTAGCCAGGATTCCAATAGCATTAGAAATATTTGGTCTCAGAGTCTTAGGAGTCTTAGTAAAAAAAAATTTTCCATCATCAAAAATATCATTCTCATAGTTTGTCCCAACATATTCTTCCTCATCTGTAGTAGCAGCTTCCTTGTCTTCTGTATTCTAATTGCAACCATGCATTCAATCTTTTTCTTCTATCCTCACATTATTTCAATCATCTTTCTCAATCTCAGACTAAAAAAATTGTAGGCCTTTCTCTTGGTAGAGTAACCAAGAAAAATTCCTTCATCACTTCTAGCTCAAACTTTCCTATCTCATCATCTCTCTTGATATAACACTTACTACCAAATATTCTAAAATATTTTATAATAGGAGTGTGATTAAACCATAATTCATAAGGATTCTTATTTGTAGCTTCTTTGATTTGAATTCTATTCAATGTGTACACTGTTGTCCCAATAGCCTCTCTCTAATGCATATGAGATACATTTCCTTCAAGCAACATTTTCCTAGCAGCATCAAGTATAGTCTTGTTTCTTTGCTCTACTATCCCATTCTGTTGTGGAATCCTAGAAGTAGATGTCTGTCTCTTTATTCCATGCTCTTTGTAGTATGAATTGAATAAGTTTGAAGTAAACTTTCCACCTCTATCTGACCTTAAACATTTTATATTTAAGCTTGATTCATTCTTTACTTCCTTTTGAAAACTTTTTACACATCTCATCATTGTTATCATAAATAATTATATCATCAAAAAATGTATAAAGTACCTTTCACCATAGTATGATCTTATCCTCATAGGTCCACATTGGTCTATATGTACCAGATCCAACTTTCCTTTTGTTGTATATGATTTAGTTTTATAACTACTTCTAGTCTATTTTCCCATAACACATTCTCTGCATATAGTGTTAGATGGTTTCACAATCTTTAGTAGGTCTTCCACTACATTAGCCATGCTTTCCTTTAAAATATCATCAAATTTAACAAGGAAAAATATTTTGTTCCATAACCAGCTGTCATCAACCTTTGCAACAAAACAAGAAGCCTCAAATGTATTTGACTCAAATACATTACTTCTAGATTTAGTATCAATTGTAATCAAATTTCATGTCTTATATCTCACATCAAAGAACTTTAACTAAAATCCCTCATCCATCAGTTTCCCAACACTCAACAAATTATGCTTAAGTCCATCAACAAGTAGTACATTGTCAGTATTAGTCTTTCCATCCAAAGAAATAGATCCTACTTTAGTGATAGGTTTATAAATATTTCCTTCAAATATCATAACATCACCATCATACTTATTTCTATCTCCAGTCATACTATCTATAACCCATTTAGATTTCATATCCACATGTGACACTAAAGCTTTTTCCTCATGTACTAGTTTATCATCTTTAATAGCACTAAATCCAATCTCTTCATAATCATAATCACCATCAAAAATAATTTCACTAGCATAATAACATTCCTCTTCTTCTAAATAGTTATATTTGTACTTAGGAACTCTTGTAGGACATCTGGATGAAAAATGACCAACCTTATTGCATGAAAAACATTTCAAAGGTAACTTTCCTTCAATTTTACCCTTACCTTTGTTTTCTCTTATAGTGATCAATGCAACAAATTCATTCATCTTTCTTTCTTCTACCATTATATGTTCCCATTCCTCAGCATACTCACCAAGATCTTCTTTGTGTTCTCAAAACTGTCAAAATTTTTAGGATCAAGTTTCAGACTATCCTTCCCATAGAATTCCATCTCCAAGATCACCTCAAGTGATTAATCTTTCTCTCTGAGGACCACAATATCTGATACCAATTGTTAGGAATAATAGTCCACAATACAACTAAGAGGGGGGTGAATTAGTTGTATGGAAGATTATTAAACTTTAAACTTTAAGCAGTAAAAATATAAGATACAATGAACACAATAAATCCCAACACAATAACACAATATTTGATCTCAGGGAAACCCTATTAAAGGTAAAAAATCCAGTGGGAATTAGTATCCATAAATGATGTAGTGAGAGTATAGTTATCCTTGTTAGAAGATATAGCCCTGTTAGGAGCTTATTGAAATATTACAGTACATAGTCCTTGTTAGAGGACATACCCTATTAGGAGTCAAGGAGAAACGGAGGGCTCACTACACAAAGAAGGTTAAATCTACCTTCAGAACTCACTATTCACAACACAAGTGTATATGAAGAAATACATAATCTTTTGAACTGTTATGGCAACAACTATCTTTGCTTGATCAGTTCCCTTGAAGTCCACCAACAAACCTCTGCTCTACATACAACAGACACAAGCTTGCAACTTTTTCAACTTCTCTTTATCACCTTCTTCACATCCATATCTTTTCCAAAGAAAAGACCTTACATATATACCCTATTATAATTCTCCATGATCAGGTCGGCCCATAAGGCTTTGCTAATTACAAACAATTCCATAAACCCTTGCTAAGATACACATGGTATCTAAAACATGTATACAATGATTACATTACAACAATTAAGGATCGACATCCTTAATTCAAGTTTTCCATCCATCATACACGCTACATCTCTGTAAACGGCTTCCAAATATATCACCTCCAGAACACACACCACAACTGATGTCATCCTACTTTTTGTACCTTGCGCAGTTCATAGAACATTCTTCAATACTTTGTCTTTCACCTATTAAGTTCGTATACATTGATTCCATATCGTATGTAGGCTATACATAAAATAGAGAGACTAACTCTATCATCTTTCACTGTCACTATCTAGTAACCAGTCTTCACCAAAACATCTGTAACCCATCCAATACACAATATTACATCATGTGATCTTAGACATAAGATCACAACACCTTCCTATATATAAACCTTAGTATGCACGCTCTGACTCATCTGTACAATATCTATACACTGTAGTTACCAGTCTATTTTCCCCTCAGAAAGATATGTTGACATTAGTGACAAAACATGAATGAAAACCATATTAATTCCATATCAACAACATCCAACAATCTTCCTAAATACATTAGAAACATCCAACATATTTATCTAAGACAATTTGTTTACAGGAATTTTAATTTATCTTAAGAATAGAAATGGTATAATTTCTAGCACATTAGTCATAAGATTGCAGAGAATAATTTAGCTAAATTTTCTTCTCTTAAGTATCTAAATACCAGAAAATAAAGTAATTAATTTATTTGTACAACTTCTCATCAATGAAGTGATCAAATTCCAAATTAATTCAAAAATGAAAAGGATTCACTTTCCTCAAGTTTTCAATAAACAATATTACCTTTAATTTTCTACACAGTAGTAAATGAAATAGATACATTATGATACATTCTATTTATTTATTTTTTAAATAATTTTAGAATTGAAATACTCCTTCCTAAATCTTTAACCCAATTCTTTTCTTCAAAATAATAATAAATATACAAAATTTACAAAAAGAACCAATGACAACTCAAATACAATGAAAACATTCCATGAATGTTACATCTTTTATTTTGAATAGAAAACATAATCTCCTTTCTTGAACAACACTAACTTCAAACTTGGACATTTCCTCAACACTTCCTTCAATGTAAAATCTACAAACCAAATACCTCTCTCATGACCATTGAGGCTCACCTTCTAGCCAGGGCCATTATATGGCCACCCTTGAGCTAGGGGAAACAAGGATGAATAGGAAATAATCATTCATCACAAATGCAACATATAAAACATAGTACAACACATATACTCCCTTCCCAAGTAATGCACATAGGATCTCAATTGACCCAAAAATGAGTGAAGGTGGAATCATCCTCATGGAGAGGCCATACTCATAGAAAACAAACAAGATCTTACAACTCAACAACACATGCCTTCACAAGGCTCAATTTCCAAATACTAGCTCATCACATTGAGCATAATTCACATCCCTTATGGCCCCCAATTTAACAACTCAAGTAGGCTTCATGGATGCCCATCATCCATGTTCTACACATGAGGATTTCCCAACTATGCCCTTCATCCCAAGACACTCTCAAATCCTCCCAAGGATGAGAGTAATCTTGAACACCCATAACAAACACTCAACATACAAAGTGGTAACAAGAGTAAAAATGCATGAAAACATAATAAGGACATAACACATCAAAATCTCACAATGATTTAATCCAAACTTTACAATTGCATAAACAACAATTTCATGAACATGAACCTACCTCTTTCCCAAGCTAAGGCTATAGTGAATTTGTTGAAGAGCTCTTCCTTCTCCTTCTCTAGCCTCTAGTTCTTCCTAGTCACTCCTTCCCAAATCCAAGCTTGCATAGTGTAGAATTCTCCCCCTTTCTTAGTCTCTTTTTCCTAATAGCCAAAAACATTCCTCTCTCCTACCCTCTTTCCAAAACAAAGTAGGTTTCTTGATCCTTGCTAACTTGCCACTTTCCCCTTGTTATGGAATGGAAGGTAATTCAAGACATAGGGAAAAGGACAGACCTTGGAAGCATACCCAAATTCGTCACTATCAAAGATGGTTCACTTTGAGAGGAATTTTGGAAGCCTAGGTTGAAAAAAAGGGTAAAAGTTGACCCCCAACCCTATGCACATGCCTTGGGGTACTTAAAACTAACCCTAACTACACCATAGGGCTCCATATATCCCTCCAAAAACCCAAGTGAAGTTTACATCCGAAAATGGAAAGTGATGACACATGCCTTGGTTTCCCAAACCACTAACCATGCATGAGGATTCACAAGATGACCTAAGGGTGAGGTAGGGTCCACATTCCACTTAGGCATGCCAACATAATACACTAGTGTCAAGTGACACCACATAGAAAGGAGAACACCTCACATTACATAATTACACACATGGCATGCCTATTGGATAATCTACATTTACATTAACACATTAGAATTTACATCCAATTATGCACATATTAACAATTACAACAACAGTCACTCAAGCATTATGTTCACGAAATTAAAATCACATCACAACGAGGTCATTCTCTTCCTAGAGTCGACCTTGGCCTTAAACAATTTTCAAATAGATCCATCCTTGTTTGCCAACATTTACAACCATGGTCATGATCCTGCACACTTGATTCTGATGTCAGTATCTCATGAAATCAATACATATATAATCATATTGAAAGTGAAACAGGATCTATAATAACATCTGAATTCAATACATAGAGAAACTGCATTTCATGATTTCATCATAAACATAATCCACTTGTACCCTAATTCTATAAACATCAAAATGTAAGTTCAATTTCACATAAACAAGTAACCCTAAGTCAATTGTAGAACCATTAACATATGTATTCACATGACAACCATCACATTTTTCCATTCCTTATGATAACATAACAAAATGTAGAATTCAAAATTCATTCATCTTTCCAAAACATATAATCAATATGAATCTAACATAAGAATGTAGAGGTACATCTAACATCATCATCAATATAATCAAGTAAAATCATCACATAACATCTAATGATATGAAATCATAATCAAAATAGGTCCCGTATCACAAAATAATGTATCATCTAGGTAGTCCAAGTATCAAATCAACTGTCAAGCTAAAATGGGTCAGGGTAGGACCTCACATGTATATATATTGATACTAGAGATCAATCCAACATCAAAACATAAATCCCAAAACAACATCAAAATATTGCACACAAGTCCTTCAACTAGGGTAACCTCCTAACAAAAATATAAGTCCACGAGTTTCCTTGAGAGTAGATTGGTAAAATTTCCATGCAACAATAATTTGTGGATTTTGAATGCACACTCAGACCTGTGTAGCTAGGTGGAGTTGATGCATGGTACCTACATCCTACATCACCAACCAGCATGTATACACATATATAAATAAATAGTGGCAAACATGGCGGGAGAGTGTGACATCATGTCGATTTCCCATAGGAGTAACTACGACTGCCTCTCCTCATGCTACACTCACATCAAATAGTGTAATCATCAAAACATAATGGGATTAGCAGGGCTAGATCTATCATAAACATAAATATACAAATCAAGTATGAAACATTTTTCAATTAGTTCATCTCTAATCATTCATCATTTTATGCCAAATCATTCATTATCTCCATAATAAATTCTATTTACCAAATATATATCCATATGATCAAATGTCTCATCATAAAATGAAATAGTCCAAACATATAATCCAAATAATAAAGTAATAATCCCATCAGTCCTAAAATATGTAGATACTAGGGTGGGCATTACACCTTAGGTGTTTATAACATGAGGAATTTGACAAAGCATTAAGAGGGGTCCATGAGGTTATTTGCACGGATCTTACTCGAATGATCTTTTCTTTACTATGAAACTCTTGAGAGTTGGACGCTATCGGCTGGATCCTTCCTCTATCACTACTACACATCTAGTTCTGTAACTTATTAATGGACTACTACAAATGGTAGTGTTCTCAAAGATCCTTTCAACATTCTTCACTTGCATCAACTCTTTGACTAAGCATTTGGCTTCCTTTACAACAATCTATGATCTTTAAAAATTTCTAAAACGCATATAAAGTCCTAAAAATCCTAAAAAATATAAAATGTCCTAAAAAAATGATCATCTTGGTCAAAATATGGTGATAGGCACCTTGATGTATCCACAAAAAAATATATCAAAAAACATTAAAAAAGTAAAATATCAAGAAATATAAAAAAAAATCACAAGAAAAAATCGCGCCTTGGTGAAAACATGGAAACAAGTGTCTTGGTAGAAAAATAAAATAATCCCAAGTGGTGAAAACCTAGCAAATAGGCATCACTTGTAACTAGTGCTCCATCTATCAATTTGTGGCCGAGCTCTTGTCTCCCTGCATCCATCTCACTTTTCATTTCCTTTTATCATCTTGGGTTGGATTTTGTCTTTGTCTTTTCGCCAATTCTCATATGTCGTCTGAAGGCAATCATAGTCCTATCTGATCTGCCAGTGATTTGTCACTTGATCAATCTCTTGAGATTAACTTGAGTCAGTTTATCAGTCCTTTCTGATGGACACTTTCTCACTGACACTAATTGGTGTTTTGAAACACCCCAATTCTTTAGTGTTTTTTAACACTATCAATTTGGGCATCATTGTGTTTCTTAACACATATCGAATCTTGCACTATCTTTCATTGCACACTTGCACTTTGACACTAGAACAAAGGTGTTTTCTTAGCACCCAACAAAAATTACATCCTAGAAAACTAAAAAATGACTGAGATATGCTGAACTATTTTATTGTGTGTTGTCTATTATCATTTATTTTTGCTTGCTATGTCTTCTAATGTCACTCAAAGATGTCTACTTGACTAGAGATTTGTGGTTGGAAGAAAAACATATTTTTCTTTTATTTCATCTTGTGGTGTGGTTTCAATGATCCTAGGCTGTCTAATAAACTAGGTGTCTATGGTAAGAGCCTCCATCATGATTGGAATGCCACACATACCTCGACCTTCTTTATTCAGACACTTAGGTGAGGTTGGAATTATCTCCTTGTCTATTGCTTGTGTTTAGCATGTATGATGACACTCCTGCTTGTCTTGGCTGCTTGCACCTTAGTATGAGTGTTATCTTACAACATTAACTTAGGAAACCATGTTCAGATCATCTCAGATCTTGTGCCTTGATGCTTATGTGTTTTTACTACATCTTATCTGATAAGATCGTATTCATATTTTCATGGTTTCTCTCACACTGGTGAAGGTTGTACTAACCTCTGATGTCCCAAACACTTAAATCTTGAAAACTAATGGTCTACTGGATCAGTGACTTCAATTCTCTCATGTCTTAGGCTATATTTCATTCTAGAGTTGTATTTAGTTTTTCATTTCTAGTTCCCTTGAGCTATGCTTTCTTTCCATCCTTCCTCTCTCTTCGCCAAGGTATTCAACTCTAAATCCTTATTTTGACTTTACTTTTTGGGATTGAAATCAAAATTCCAAATCTTCTAATGCAATTGATTATTGATGCTATCACTTCTTTCTCACTTCTGCCTTCTTTTCTTGGATCTCTGAGGATAATATTTTCCCCTTGCACCTCATTTCTATTTTGATGCTGAGGGGGCATGACAATATAGAAAATATTTTCATCGAACAAATCGCCTAATCTGCAAATCTAGTAATTGAACCAAATCTAAATCAATCAAGTCAATCAAGACTAAACATCATTGCTCTGGGAATCTCAGCTTCATCACTTCATATCAATTTGAGATTCTCCACATCTCTTCTCTGAAAGAGTGTTCTCATCACTTCATATCATTTCACTTGGACATGCATCTTTTTTATCTCATGGGGAATATCAAGTTCATCAAGACCCATATCAATCTGGTATTGTCTCTTAGATGATTAGCTATGTTAATCTCCTTGGATAGATTTTTAGTCTCATCGCTTCATATCTGGCTTGATACTCTCATCTTTCTTATCAGTCTTCATTCAATTAGGTTTAGAGTCAAATCTCTATCAGCTACCTCATCATCATCATTCTTTGACTCAATGTGTTCCTAGATCACTCACACATTAGCCAAAGAGGGGAAAATGTAATCACCTAAAATTGGTCTAGTAAGAACTTGAGCCCCCCTTTTGATCCAATGATCTCTTTGCTAAGAATCATTATGCAAAGTAACCCTCAAAATACCCTTTACATAATTAAATAAAAAATATTATATCAAGATTATACTATGGTCTAATTTCTGGAGCTTGCATATTTATTTAATTGCTAAAACATTACCTTTAATATAAAGTTTCTATAATTTTAAAGGTAATGTTTTAGCAAGACAATGTTTCCACCACCTGAGAAGGTTCCAGAAATTTAGCCCTAAGGGCCGACCAAACTTAGAATTATTTTATTTTTCAATTTATTACATCAAAGCCGGCTCAAAATAACTTTTGAAACCCGAATAAAATTTTTGAAGGAAAATTATTTTCTGCCATTTTAGGTGACCCGACTTTCGGAGACCATAAGTCATCACCAATTGACCCGATGGACTATTATAACCCCATTTCAGAAAGACCACGAAATGCTCTATAGGCTTGACTAGTGCAAGTGCCTATCACCCAAATTTTCAACCTCATCTGGAGCCTCTAAAGCCTTCAAAACTGAGTTCAAAGTTTATGTACCCTAGTGCCAATACCAAAAATCTTCAATATCTTCAAAACTAGACCTGATCTAGCCATGAAACTTTACCGACAGGCTGACATGACTGAGATGAACCTCCACATGTAAAATCAGAACATTATGAGATCGTATGACCAACTTACTAAAAATAGCAAGTTTCCAAAAATAGCAGCTCTGCACAAGATAGCCCTTATTGAATACAAAAATAGAAATATTTTTGGGTGATGCAAGATTTCTCTTACACCCAGGATGCTCCTGCATCAAGAAGGATTAAATTCACTTCAACTAGGAAGCTTATGAGCCACCTCTTGAGATCTCCTCTTTCATGGATTCTCTCAAGTGTAATGATTCATAGAAGTGTGCCACACTTTTGATCACACAAAATCCACCAATCAAGACACCCAAAACTACAAGAAGCATAGAAAAAAGAAATTGTGCCCAAGGAATATTCTCATCACCAATGGTGGGATCTCCAAATAACCATTTGTAGACTGATCCATCATACACTTGATCATAGTAAACTATCTCACCATGTGTAGGAATCCAAAACAACCTGTAGACATCCTCTAGGGTGACCATTATCTTACCCATAGGAAATGGAAGGTGTTATGGTCAGAGTGCCAATGCTCTGCCATAACAGTGAGAACACCTTAATTCACTTAGAATCAAGGAATATCCAATAAGAAAGACAGACCGCAATGACCAATCAATCATATCTCATGAGTAGCTAGGTCATCAACCATGTCTAATGACAATGGGTACAAACCTCAGACATATAGCTTCCAGAGGTGAACCTATGAAATCAAATAGAATTCTATCAATAATCAATCATCTACAATGGATTATCATAAGTCAATCAAATCCTATCTTATCAACATCATCATCTTTTACCTAATTCTAAGCAAAGAAGACAAAAAACATCAAATCTATCAAACCAATCAACTAGGATTGACAATCAACATTCATCAAACATGATCAAAACTAACATCAAATCACTTAGTTTCATCATGGGATCAATTACTTTCATTCATCAATCAATTGTAGAAATCTATCGAATTGGATAAGTCTTTTAATCAGGTAAAATTTGTAAAAAGGCCTCTACACGTCATGTAACAGGTTGTATGTGCTAAAACCTATAAGCGCTATCATATTAATCATACGAGCTGAAAGATTTCTCACACATGCTAAAACAACTTGTAAGTGTCATTTAATCATGAAAGCACTATTTTATGTTGGTATACACACTATTAAAAATCTAAATTACGATGACCTAATTGTAAGCATTGCCTAATCTATCATTAGCACTAAACTGGATAGGGTATCATTTGTAAGCATCATTTGATCAATCAAATGCACTACTTAGTGACATGGATGCACTAAAAGAAACTTGTATGTGCTACCAAATCTATTGTATGCGCTATTTAATTTTTCTCAAGGCAAAAAAAACCCTAATAACTCCTAAAAATCTAAAATCTTTGCAATAAAATGATCAAATTGACAAAAAAAAGTGGATTGGGGTACTCACCGGAGGTCCATAGTCACGTGGACGCTAATATTGAAAAACACACTCGAACCTATACTCGTGAATCGGGACCATGATTGCTGAATATGCAAAAAGGAGTAGAGAGAAAAGTCAAAGAGTGAAAGTAAAAATGAATAGTAAAAATGACTTTTTTACCCCTATATATATTTGTTGACCTAAAAAGGGCTGTTTAGTAGAAAATTTGACCCAAGGTCAAAATTCATCACCAAATTTTTCTAAATTAGGGGTATTCTCATCAGTCAAGCTATCACATCATTATCAGAAATAAAATCAAAATGAATGCAAAAAATCAATAAAAGAATGACCATGAGCGAATATCTTTCATCAAATTGTATTCCATTAAATTTATGAAGGGGCACGCAATCGTATCATCGTGAAATTAAATCGGGGAGCTTGTTTTAAAATAGAGAACACAAAAAATTTCAAATCTCATTAGTGTGGCATTGAAATCAAGGAATCTGTTTAGATCAAACATCGTATCTAGGATCCATCATCATAACGACCAACAATGTCATCAATCAATCAAGATTTTTCAAGGAATATGCATCATCAAGATCAAATTTGGCATTATTTAATCAAACATCAGACATTCTTTGAACCAACGTGCTTCACACATTAATTCAACGAAGGGCATTTGTAGACACGTAAAAATGGTCAAGATAATCCAAGTGAGTAATCAAACCAAAATCAAAAATTAATTGAATCAAAGCCAAAGAGGACTAATTAAATCAAATAAATCAATTAATTATGCAATTAATTGATTTAATTGTATAGTTGAATTAAATCAAATCCTACCCATTCAAGGAGTACACATGGCTAAAGGAATTAAATTAATTAATTAATTAATTGCTAAATATTCTCACCTACCACGTGGGAAAGAATTAGATCAACCATTTGGAATTAATAATTGAGCTTGGATGGATCAAAACCATATTGAATCTCAATCACTCACTTTGAGAATGCATCTTGATCACTCATTTTGTCTCATTGTCCCAAGATTTAAGGACAAAATATCTAAATTGTCTCAACATTTGAAACCATCAACTTAACTCAAACTTGATCATGATTATACTTACTACACCCCCTAAGCCTGGAGAAATATATAAATAGAAGGCAAAAATCAAGAGAAAGGGATCCCATTATTATTTTAGAATTGCATCCTTATTATAGTCAATTTGTTTTGTAAGCATAGTTTGAACATGTTTTGATAAAATTAGACTTTATTGCATCATTCTTAGCTTAATATTCTCATTTTAGATTTGTCTCTAATGGATGCTTGCTGAGAGAATCTCATTAGGATCTTTAAATAGGGATCCATTAGATGTTATTATTTTAAGCTTTCAATTCATTATGTTTTAAATGTTAAATTATCTCAATTTAGATTGATTTAAAGAAAAATAATCTCATGAAGGTATTTATTATACACACATATAAAGGAGGTATAGGTGGTGTAGGAAGAAGTCCACATCCAAGATCATCCTTAGATTTGCTATAATTTCATAAATATTTTTAATCTTATAGGCTTGGTATGATTAAGATAGATAGTCAGGACAAGTTTGAGTTGGTTGAGGCATGGAAGGCCAAAATAAATCAAGGTCAACCAAGTATCGAGGCATGGAAGGTTGATAAAGACTGTGGTTAATGATCATGTTCTCTCCATTCTGAGGAAATTTAACACATTTATGAATAGGAGGAGCCACCACTTTTATAAAGGTAATCCAAGGAAGACCATGTTTAACTTGAAATCGATCGAAAGTGGGAATGCCAATGAAAGTAGTGTCTAATTTTTTACCACCAAATTCTACAGGAAATGAAATGGAACCATGGGAAGGATAAAGGAAACTAATGCAAGTTTGAATCAAGACATCATATTTTTCATAATCATATTTTTGTAATTTTTTACTAAAAATATGCTCTTCAGTTAGCACATTTCCCATGTAAGTGGGATCAATAAGGGGACCACTGGAAGGAATTCAATTAACACCAATGATAATGTAGAAATGACCATCGGGTGATTTAATTGTCTCAGGAGGGTCAAAGGTAATGCAAGAATGAGGTGGACGTTGAGGTTTATTTTAACATGCTCATCTTCATTAACAACAAGGTTGAATTTAGTAACTTTCTCATCATAGTCAATGCATTGGGAAGAAGAAGGTTGATCAATAGTATTGGTTGAATGATATGGAAAAGGATCAATGTAGATTTGAAAATTTTGATGGTGCGGGAGAATCATGGGATCTTGGAAATCTTGCATCAATCAAAAATAATTTTTTTCTTTTTTCTTGTTAGTTTAGTCTTTGCATTTTGTTCAGGGTTCATTAAATTTGGATTTTTTTTCAGTCAAAAACCATGCAACATGTTTTTGGACTCTTTCTAAACCTTCTCTTAGGTTTGTATCTCATTTGGATACTTCAGGTGTGAGATCTTATAGATTCTTGACGGGAATGAACTGTTCTTCATATTTCACAACTAGTTTGTGGCTTCTGATCTCACAAAGACATTTTTCTGATTGAAAAAGCTTCACATTGCATTTCTCAATGTTATTATGTTTGTGGCTGACCTAATTGAGGGATTGTGATTCATGTTCCATCAATTGGAGGGAGATCCTTATGATTTGGGTCTTGACTTATACTTGTAATATCTTTTATTCTCATTGGAAAATGTAATCTTTCTTAATCCTACTTGATGCTTATGAATGATTTATAAATTCTTCTAATTTATCCCTTATGATATGATAGAGAACCTAGAAGAATGGAGCACTAGTACAAATTAGTATCTTGGATTAGAATAGATAGTATTGAAGGATAATCTACAAAAGTTTCCTAAAAATATGCTTGTATGTATGGAATGTATGATTGCATGTAGAAGATCCATTGTAATTGATTATATGATAATAAGAAGGAAGATCTTCCATTTCTCTCAATTATTTTCTATATTCTTTCTATTGTGTGACTCATCGGTAGTGCATTTTGGAAAATATGTGACTATGTGACTAAAAATTTTATTTACACCACTAAAACTTTTAGTCAAGTAACTAAAACTGATCAAGTTCTAATCTATTTTGTAATTCACAAGTATAAATGACTAATTTGGTGATCAAGTAAAATCACAAATTCAAACAAATAAAAATGACTAAATAAGTGGTTGAGTAATTAGTAACCTAAGCATAAATGACTAAATAAAGGACCTAATAAATAACTAAATAGTTAGTCACTAGTAATCAATCATCCCAAAAAAATGGACTAAATGAATGAATGCATATTACTCCTTTATAATAACAGTTGATTTTTACGAAGATGTTTCTTATCCTCGTTAAACCCAAATTAGGGTTTGTATCACATAAGTTTTGTGCAACTATGGATGTGATTTGTAAAGGATGCATCATATGGATATCTGTAAAATTTGTAGTGGAATCCAAATTTTAAGATCCTTTCATTGACTTCCCATAAAAGTGGCCCAAGTGCATTTGTATAGCTTGAAACACATACACTCATCCCCTGCCTTTTCCATCCCTGAAACTTGGGGGAGCATACCTATGAGGAGCTCAATATTGATAGAGAAGTTAATCAAGCCTCTTTTGTTAATTAAATAAGTCCTCTATATGTTTTACTTTGATGGATGTACATACCTCTATAAAAGATTCCATATTGAAAGAAACAACAAGGATATTAATGAAGGCTATGAAATTTAGCTTTATACTTCCCAAATGCATTTTCTTAGAGGAAATTTCACATGATATAAGATGTTAGATCAAATTATTTAATCAAAAGCCAACTAAAATGGACAGATAATGTGCATATTATTCTAGAATGTCAAATTAATTTATAATGAAACATTATTATTAGATTATTATTTTTAAGCCCTTGATATCTTATAGGAGGTGTTCAAATAAAGTGTTTTGTATACAATTTTTTCTTCAAGTTTACATAATAACTAAAATGATTAATAAAAATAATTGGAGCCAAATTATAGTTTAAAAATAAAATATAAAATTTTCTTTTCAAATTATAAAAATAATTGGTATATTTGGCTTCTATGAAACCCATGCACGCAAGAGCATACTAGAATTAGGGCTACAATCTAGAAGGCATAATGAATGCAACTGCAAGTGCTAGAAAAAATATTGTGAGTGTTGTGTGTGTGAGTTTGTGGACCTATAACACAGTACTTCAATAAGACATTATATCATTTGTTAGAAGAATTAAGCATGCAAATTAAGGAAATCAACAAATGAAATCGTCCTATTGCTCTCTAGTTAGTGCAAGTATGAAATAGGGGTTAGTAGCTCTCAGATTTAACCCTTAAATAGTGACAATGTGACAGTAAAATGAGAGATTCAAAGAAACATGTATGAAATTAAGCTAAATCTAAGAAATGTCTCACAATTAAGCATGAAAACATGAATTCTTTACCAAATAACCCAATTGGGAGATTTCTTAATTAGCTAAAAGAATATGAATTAAGCATGAAAGCATGGAAACCATTATCAAAATCAAAGCATTAGAAAGCTAAAATTCAAGCAAGTAAGAAGCTAAAATCCAAACATTAAGAAGCTAGAGTCTAAAACATTAAGAAGAGTTCCAAAGTATCAAATAAGCTAGAGAGAAAGAAGCCTTTGAAAATTCTCTTTTATAGATTGTAGGAGGAATTGAATGGTTGAGATGCATCTGTGAGGAGTGGTTGAGATGCATCTTGGCTTGATCCTTGATCCATGTGATTGCCTCTTAATGATTGAAGTGTGTTTGTTGATTTAAGAGGTATTTATTATTTCCTTTTAATTAATTACTCTAGCCATGAATTTGGTGGGATTGAATTAATCAATTGGGCCTAGAGTTAATCAATTTAATTTAGCTTGAAACCTTAATGATAAATGCTTTATTTTAGGATTAAATTAATTTTATTAAATTTATGAATTATGTCAATAATCAAAGATAAAATTAACATAATTAAGGTATTATTCCAAACTAGGGAAAATAGGGCCTTAGGTTTTATTAGCCCGATTTTAGGTGATTACAAGTGTTGCAAATGCCTCCATCTTTTACCTAGCTTCAAAAGTCCTCTTTGTATCGAAGATGGGTTTTTGGAATCAAGGTTATGATTGTTTGTTTTTTTACGTAATTTATTTATCTTATGATGAAATAGTTCCCTAAATTTTTATTCTAGGATACTCACACCTCATGTAGATAGAAAATCCAAAATCTATGACAGTCAATGATTATTGATTGAAGTATAATAGAGGGACTTTATTGAGAAAATATTATGCCATATTGAGTGCCATGTTGTATTTTAGATGGCTTTGAATTTACTATCAGTATTTTTTTGCACTTATTGGTGTATTATTTTTTGTGAAGGTTAGTAGTGAATGTGAGGGAAGACATTTTCATTGAGGCTATGAAGGATAGGGAAGACCCTATTGGGTTTGGGCTTGATGTAGAACTGGTCATATATGGTCCAAGGGGAGACTTCAAACCTTGCATGAACAAGGTTAGTATGATTTAATATTCCAATAGATGTTTTATAAATTGCTAGTTTTCTTATGCACAAGATCCATTTGATTTTAATTCCCATCACTAATTTCATTCTCTACAATGATTTCATATAATCAAATATTTAATTCATTTTAATTCATAATACCCAATTTATATTTTGGCATATTCTTAATTTAGATGAACATTGTGACTTGTGTATGCCCTCCACTTGATTCTTTGTGAAGAGAGTCATGTTCCCAAATAAATTGACCTAATAATTTAATCCATTTTTCTATCCTAATTTTCTCCTTGGAGGAAATTGATCATATCTTTGTCACCATTGCCAATTTATATATGCAAGTGACTTATCCTTCATATTTTGTAAATAATTTAATCACTCAACACCATCCATTTTACACAATAATTTTACAATATTGACTTTATTACTTTATAATTTTTAGGGCTGAAACCTTTTAGGCCCCTCACCTCACTATCTGTGAATTCATGTCTCCACTTCTAGTGAATTCCATCAGCTGCCAATAAATAAATGTTCAACATCTATTTCTAGTGGCTTGGTACTTTATTTATAGTTAGAATTTCCTAATTCATAGATTAGGACTCCTCTACTATCAGACTCTAGTTCTCATAGGAGAGAATGACAAAGTATATCAATGTCCAGAGATAATAACAACTATTTCTACTGACTGACAACAAATTCATGTGAATGACATTACCTCCATACAAAGAATCTTTTATCTATTTCTAATGTATTGGTATTTTTTTATCAATAGATTTCCTAAATCATAGGTTAGGAGCCCTCATATTCCCAATTGACCCAGGCCAAATAAATCTGGTATAGTATGACAGTCTTCTTTGCAAATGATTTTAACTATCTCAAGATATGCAAGGAAGAAACTAATTCATAATTTATAGGATTAAATGTCTTACACAATTGCTATGGATTAAATATAATTAGTCTTAGTCTAGATATAGTAAAATTTTCCTAGATAAAAATACTTATTTAGAAGATTGAATCAAACAACGATCCTTCCATAATATTACAATTTTTTACATTTATTGATGCAACATGATGCAAATAGTACAACCATAAAAATGTAAACTAAGAGAAGAGAAGAAAATGAGCATAAACTAATAAAAGAAGGAAATAAATATCACTGTATACCTCTAGAATTGATATATCTTCTTTTGTTGTTGTTTGAGAAGATGTGCATGTCTAGATTGATAATGAGGTTTCTAGTGATTAAAAATTTATTATTTTCCATAGGGAATATTTTCAAAGGATTTTTTCTACATCATAAACAACATGCATTTTTTATCTTTTCTTCTTTCAGTCCAATAATTAACATAACAAATTTCCTAGTATGACTAATAAATAAATGACATTATTTGGCACCAATCAAGGAAAAATGATAACCTCTGGGATCTTTTAACATCAATTATCAATGCCAATACTCATAGTATCAATCCATATATTCCAAGATGCTTCCACAAGGAAATATTAATGTTTTCCAAGTAGAACATGATCACACAACTCCAAAAAACCACATTGAAGAGGACTTCAATGACATAAATGGATTCAATTTATGTTCCAATGGGAACCACTTTTTAACATATTAATGAATGTTTTACAACCAATAGTGAAGTGTTAATGAAAATTTGAGAAACTTGACTACATTACAAAATTCTTAGACTCTCACTATTAACCATAAAGTGTAAAGATTGATTGTGAAGTTTGAACTCACATTTTATAAAGAAATTTTCTTCTTCAACATTAGCATATGAATTATTCCTAGAAACTTGTAGTTGTGGAAAAAGGGTTTGAGTCCATAATTTGTTTGCTTCTATATAGTGTTACATCATTAAGATTAATTCTTACTTCTAAGCCAATAGAGATTCCCTAGCACAATACTCCTTACTAAAGTGATTTTTAAAATTATTTACACTTTCATAATTGGACAGTCTTGGATTGCTTTTACTTTTAATCTTTAGAACTTGACTTGGAATTTAAGTTTGACATATATTTTGATCTTGATACTTGTCACCAGACTAAATCCCATTCTTCTCTTATTTTCTTGGATTTATCAGATTTAAAATTATCATTCTTGGATTGGATTTCAAACTTTGTCTCAATCTTCATGACATATTGATAGGTGTCTTCTAATATTGAAATATGCAAAAAGTTTATCTTGCTTGGGATGTAAAGCTATAAGCCTACCCTATCTTTCCAAATTTGATTCTTCTTAGTCAACTATGGTTTACTTTTTTATCAACCAATGAAGATATTGGTGCATTCCTAGATGAATTGATTCTCCTTAAAGAAAATATTTTAACTAGATTAATTGGATTCTAGTTAAATACATGGTAATATGCTTCCCTAGGGAAATGATAAAAGTCATCCAAGTCTCTACTGATTCATCATCATACTAATTAATTTAGTCTCAAATATCCTCTTGCCACTTGGTTAGTGAAGATATTTTTAGAAATAGTCTTCTCCAAATTTTAGATGTTAAAAACAGAGTAGGACTCAACTTGTTTCAACAAAATGTCTACATCACCAGTGTATGTATCTTTGGCATTGTTGTTAAAGAGGGAGAATAAGCTATTGATGAACGAAAAGAGGGAGAAGATGTAGAATTGATGATCACAAGGAAAGAAATATTGAAAGTAAGAATAAGGAACTAAGAGGGAGAATATAGATTAAAGAACAAATGCTAAAGAAGATAAAGTTTCAGACAAGAAAAGATGATAAAGTTTAGAGAGAGAAAAGGATAGAACACAGTGACCGAGAAGTTTGAAAAATAGAGAGCTATATCAAGAACATAGTAGAGATATCAGAGTATTTCCATCATCAATTGACAATGTTGCAATCAATGCCAAAGAGGGAGATTGTTAACCCCAACTGATGGTGATGATGATGAAGACTGAGATCCAAGGTATACAAGATTGTACAAGCATTACATCAATTTTTATTTTTTCATTGATGTCAAGAATTTGATTTATGGTTTATATTGAGTTGCCATATCATTAGGAGTATGATATAAGTTGAGTGAGTTAAGGAAAAAGAGGAAGTGAAAAGTTGTGAAGGAGTTAGTAAAGTTGAATAACTTAACTGAGAAGCTAATAAAAATAAGAAAAATATAAGGTAATAATGGTTTTTCTTTTTCTACTGTACATTTGATGATATCAAGTTGGTAAAGGAAATTGGACAAGTGAGAAATGTTAGAAAAATTGCAAGGCAAAGAAAACATTTTAGTTACCGAACAAGAAGAAGTCACTCGATAAAAGGAAAGTAATTTTCAGTAAAGAGAAAGGAAGCCAAGACACCAAGTGCAAGGATTTAGTTACCAAGAAAAGAAAATAAAATTTCAAATGAAAGAAAAGGAAGGGTACTGAGCAAAAAATATAAATTAAATACAAGGATCAGAATAGAATTTAATGAAGAGCCACAAGGATCTCAAATATTCCAAGGATGAAGAAGAGTTAGTTAAAGAGATATATGATAAAAAAAATTCAAGGTGATGATCTATGGTAAAGCTTTAAGTAGAAAAAAGTGAAGGTACAAGTTTCAAGAAAGGTTTAAGTTCTAAGGTGATGATAACAAGTTTTATCGAGTGCCAAGTTCATTAAATTGTCTCAAGAGGATGATCTAACAATTTAAAATAAATAAAGGAAAACCTAATCAATAAGATTAAGAGGCAAAATAAAGTCTATACAAAGGATAAAATTGGATGAAAAACAAGATAGCTTGTTGAAGTGTTGATGTTTTTCCAAGTGATGCAGTGAAGAAGTAAAAGGTGGAAATATGAGTCAACAAAAAGGATTGATAAAGTGTTGAGGCTAGTGAATAGTGAAGGAATGAAGTGAAGACAAAGAGAACACAAGGGATTTGACTAAGAAATAGGTAGTTGTAGATTTATAGATCAAATTTTATATTGTCTATTATTAACATTTGTAGTAGGAGAACCTCTTAACTTAGTGGACTTAATAGTCTTATTGTAATTTACCTATTTTAGTACAAGCCATTGATATTACTACCAAGGAGAAAATTGAGGACATGCCTCCCAAGAAATAAATGGATACAACTGAAGACAAGGGTGAGGAAACAGAAAAAGAGACCATTGAGACCCCAAATATAGAAGCAGATGATAAAGGAGCTAAAGATAAAAATAAATTAGATGATTCTACTACAGGCACAAGGTCACAAGCCCTAGGACCTCACATTGAGGTAATTGCAAAGGGGAAGGACAAATAATAAAGTGTATCAATCAAGAAACAAAAGACAAATCTAGAACAAAAGCCTCTAGTTCCATATGGTCAATCACCTACTTTGAGAAAATGAGAAAAGAAGAAAAAAAAGAAACATGGAAAATGTTTGGTCACACTTGATGAAGTGATAGAGATACCTACATGTGACCCAAGAACTTTGGACCCAGAAGCTCTAAGGATATATGGAGAACTTTTCACCTAAAAAGCAGCTTAGGAAAAGCTGAGGCAAGAAAGAAAACACAAATAGGTGCTAGAGGATGTGAAATAAATATTGATGCAAGTTGTCCTAGATGTCAATGTTGATGAGAATACTCCCATCATTGACAAACTTGCAATACTTACCGAGCACATTGATTCTCCTACAACTGATGCAGAGAGGAAGATTGAAGAAAGAGTAGAGACAAAGATTCAGTACAAGATCACAAAGAAGATCAGCCAAGTAGTGACAATTCACAAGGTGATGATATCTGAAATAGCAACTAAAATAGAAGGAATTATTGAGAAAATACTTACTATTTTGAAGAAACTTTGCACAATAGACTTATTTACTTCATAAATTAATGAAAATTTGAAGAAGTTAGATGAAGACCTATAGAAAAGCATTGAAAGATTAATCACTAAACCCCGTGCATTCAAACTGCATTATGCAAAGGTTAAACATATACCAGGGTTAAGAACTAATTTGAGAAGAGAAGAGGATAAAATAAAAGATCAGATGAAGGAGCTACAAGATAAGTTATTGCCACACATAGAGGTGATGAAAACACATGTTAAAAAGGAAAAGGAGTTAGTTTCCACCCTAGAACTATCAGTTGTAGATAATATTTTTGATATGCATGTCCAGGTAGGCCAAGAAAAAATTTCTTTAGAGACTCTAAAAGAGGAATGGGAAAACCTCTTGGCCAACCTTTAGAAAACCCACCAGAACATTTTTGACAAGTTGTGAGTATGCATTTTTGGCATTATTATCAAAAAAGGGGGACTATGTATATAGAATTTTTACCAAGAGTATATAGCCAGGGGGAGTCTACATGTAACGCCCCACCAGGGAACCCAAGAGAACTTAACCTAAAACATGCTACTGAGTTTGGTGAATAATTTTTTTTTAAAGTTAACATTCAAGATAAATAATAGTGTGGAAGAAAATACCATTTACTCACATTGAAACAACATCCAACACATATTACAAATCTTTAGGGTCCCATGACAAAGAATTACATAAGAACAAAACACAACTAGAACTAACATCAACAAAAGATTCCTAACATAAATATTACAATTACATGATACAATGATAAATACAATTCTCATGGAAAACCATGACTTAAATAAACTGACATCCACTGCACATGTCGCAGGGTATGTAGTATTCATTCTAACTAATAATAGCAGAATGTCCAGATTAGGTATCACATGCGATACACTAATACATGATTATCAATAATGAAGATATGATAAGAAACATCAATGAAAATCATAACAAGGAATCCATCTCCAAAATCACCATCAAGCACCGACACCAGGACATCAAATCTCAAATGGTAAAGAATCACTACCACCCGTCTGTGTAGAACCACAAAGGCCTACCCCACCATACTAAGGAAATAACCAATACAAAACAAGGATAAAACCTTAAGCAGAAGGATCCTGAAAACACTCTAACTCAAAGTATACATAATAAAGTAATAGGTACAACTCACTAATCCAAAGGCAATCGACACATGTAGAATAACCAAACTATGCATAGGAAGGTGTCATCATGTACGTCTAACCCTTGAGTTTTGTCAAGGTAATCTCTCTGGATCCTGGCACCCAAGTGACCATACATGGTATCGATGACCTCTCGTACAGATGAAGTCATCAACTATGCCAACTCATCCCTTAAAAGGGGGATAGTCATCTTCTCAATACCATCTTAGTCTATACTAGCACTCAAGCATGGGTGAGGACTCTTGTCTTTTTAGGCTCATTTAAATGCCCCTTAATTATATTAGGTTATCACTTGATTACTGATACTTACAATAAGTTATCCTGTTAGCCACTTGTGGGCCCCGACGCTTATTGCAAGCCACCTCCTACTACAAGTCTAGGTAAATTACTTTAGGCTCACAGATCTCTCCTATATCAAATCAGGTATACATCTAGGTAATCCTAAATCCAATTTCACATAGAAAAACTAGAAATGATTACAAAGGTACCATAAACAAAATGCCAAAACCTCATGAGCCCATAAGGTCAAGTTAGGGATGATAATCAGAAAAGTATATACAAATCAAAACATAGCTGGAAATAGAATCAACTAACACATACCCCAGCCTCTATTTTCCCCTAGGTCTTCTAGTGCCTGATATCACATAATGAAATGAAGACACAATAGGAATGAAGAATATAACACTCACGGCATAAAGAACTGATATAGATCCATAAGAATTTAAATTCCATTACGGTACATAATTGAATCTAAGCATATAAATAATTAACTCACTAAGAGAAAAGGGACATAAACGTTACAACACCGTTATAAACAAAGATTATTCCGTAAAGATTCCCTAAAGGTTTAACGAAGTAAAAACATCCCATTTTGATACATACACATCAATCCCCAATAAATGATCTACCAACAATCAACGTATAAAGAAAAATGTCTATCCTATTGTAGAAATTATTGATAAATTTTAATATACCAATCTTAAAACATAATCTCATATTTAGATATTATTGAACTAATCAAGTACACTCTTTTTTCCAAATAACTCACAAATGAATCAATTAAACTAAATCCGTTAACAAATTAACAAATCTAGCTAACTAAAACAACTTACGAATTAACTAAACTAAGTTAATAAACAAATTAACTTATTTAATTAACAATGATTAAATCTACGAAATACAAACATTAATATACAATCAATAATATCATAATATTAATTAAATCAAATTGACAAAATTTACATCAATTAAAAAAAATTGATAACAAACTTCATACTAAGGAAAACTAATAAACAAAATTTTATATTAACTAAAATAAATAAACAAAGTTTATTTTAATTAATAATTACATTTAACAAAATATATATTAATTAATAATTAAATTTAATAAAATTTATATTAATTAACAATTTAATTTAACAAAATTTAAATTAATAAAAATTAAATAACACATAAATTAAAATAAAAATCGCATACCTTTTTTTTTTTTTTGGGGGGGGGGGGGAGGGTGTTGTGGGGGCCATAGCCACCTCACGTGCCACCCCCAAAGGGCTATCACGATAGCCTTGACTGTCATGCGCAGCCTTTGGCTGTCACGATAACCATTGCTATTGTAGGCAACCCTTAGGCTTGTCGTGTGGGGTTGGGGGTGGGACCCCTATCCCACATAAAATTTGAAAAAAAAATTATATGTAATTTTTAGAAACAACTAATAACATTGTAATTTTCAATGTTTTTTTTTTATAAATATATATTTTTTAATTAATTTATTTAATCAATGCATTTCCTTTTATGCATAAATATATTTTTAAATTAATTTCATAATTATAAAAAATATCTACAAATTCAGAAAAGGGTATGTATTTTTTAAACAGAAAATAATTTTCTTTAACAAACCCATATCTAGATTCTTATAAGAAAGAATATATTCCTTCACATATTTTTATTCCTATTTTATTTCAACACACATTTAACTTGGATTTACTTTTAATCCTGTGTCTATTATATATTTTTTTTACTGTTCATTTTTCTAGCAAACTAATTTTTGTACCAGGATTGGGTTTTTTAATGCAATTTGATTTTCTTTTCAAAGGGAATTTATTTTTCTCTCAACCATATAGTTAAACTATAGTCTAGGATTGATTTTTCATTTTATAAGCAAACTATGGACAATCTTTTGACAAAATTTTGCCAGCATAACGATACAATGCCAAATCATCATAAAAATATAAAATAAAAAATCTAGGGTTTCTCTAACACCTAGAATCAAAGAACTCATATAGACCTAATGAGATAAATCTAGATCTACTCAAGCATAGAATTTTATCAGATAAAAAAATAGAGAACACACAACAAGAATTTCAGATCCTACCTTAGATCCAATGCTAGAAACTATAATAAAACCCCTGTTGTAGATCTGAGAGTGAGAATCCTTTCAAGTCCAATCCAACTTGCAGATCTAAAAACTATGATGAAAATAGGAACTAGATCCAGATGCACAATGAAGGCAAATCAACAAGCAACCACAACAAACCAAGAATCCTCAAAAACTCAAGCACAGAAGCTCCCCAAAAATCTCCTCCAAAACCTGTCTCCCCTCCAAATGAAAAGAAAATTTCTCGTAATAGGGATTCAACTCCACCTTACAAGCAAAACCCTAGATGACTCAATAGTTAACTCCTAATCAAACTCCAACTCCAAAATTGAAAGTAAATCCTAATTAATTAATTAAAATATCTTTATTTTGCACAACTCAACTTTGACTTTTGAAAACTAATTGTTCATTTTTTAAAACAATTCAATTTAAAATAAATATTAATGCACATGTCATAATTCAAATATGTATTAAATAAATTAAATACTTAATGCATCCTAGGCCATGTAATTAAATTATTTAATTATTTAATAATACACTCAAGCATAAATAAATCTAATTTTAATTAAATAATCAATTAATTCCAAATAATCAAATATTTGACTTTTAATTAAATTATCTCAAGTAAACTTAGGAACATAAATAATATTAAATTCAACTATAATCATTAAATTAATACTCACATAAAATCACCCACATAAGCAATAAAACAACTGAAATCAAAATGACATAAAACCAAGCAAACTCGGGAGAAGGGATCCACGAATTTCTATCAACCAGACGAATTCAGATAGGGTAGTCAAACAGATACTTGTCCAATCCTAAGAAAAATTAGGCTTAGGTTAGGGTTTTGGGTTTGTGTACTATCTCCCCTCTTTACCATTGAGATACATGTTTATGGGCATGCTCACTCCTGCTAATTCAAGGAAGACAATGTCTTGTACCTACAAACTTTCCATCATAAGACATAGCATGTGCATACAATATTATATAGTAGACAATGATAGGGTACGATCGGACATGTGGATCTCAACTATGCAAGTAACTACGCCTCTGTCCTCTACCACACAAACAAGTCAAATAGATGCAAACACATGATAACCATACACATGCAAGTACGGGGTCAATACCATAAATCAATATAAAGCATAAACATAACATCATAAAGATATCAACGTCTAATCTATGCAATCACATGATATACGCAAATTGAACAACAATCCATAATCTTCATTTATTGAAATAATAACTGATCACACCAAAAGTGACCTAAAAGAATTCTATCAAATAACTAAAATATAAAGAAAACTAAAAGCATACTACGGGTGGGGTACTACATCCACCCCCCTAGGATTAGGCTTACTCCTGGAAGCCTAGAATAAGTAGGGATATAAGTCCCATAAACCTCACTAAATTGAAAAGAAAACTAGAACAAAGATCACTGAGTAGGTCCCATTTGACCCTTTCTTGCCTTAGGATTCGAACACTGAGGTTCATTCCCTACAGCAAAATCCCTATGAGATATACCTACATCTCCAACTGTAGGCTTAGAAACTAATGGCCTCTGTCCTAAATGCTGAACTAAAAACTAGGCACAATTGTATGATTTATGACCGGGTTGGCCACATGCAAAACAATCTCCCTTGAAAACTCTCCTTGCTGCAGGAGTACTGGCCTGCTGAAAACTAACTCCACCAAGATTCTAATGTGAACTCTGAACTAGTGGATCCTCCTGATTGTGCACACTATGCTACCAGTTACAATAGTTCTCTAATCATGAACCACCACCATTACCATTGAAGAATTTATTATCCTATTGATTCTGATTACCTTTTGAAAAGGTAGAAGGATTCTCAAAATTCCCATTCCTCTGAGACCGATTCCCCTTGGAACCACTAGGCTGAACACCTCTTTGACTACCATAACCCAATGCTAAATTCACCTCTATAAGGGTAGCCTTAATTACCACTTCCTGGAGGGTCTTAGGCTCAAAGAGTGGGACTTCCCCAATAATACATGCATTAAGCCCCCTCACAAAGTGTTGAACTAGGAGTGATGTATCCTGTCCAAAGCTAGCATACTGTTTGAGCTTGAAAAACTGGCACTCGTATTCTCCCACTGACAAGGTCAACTATCTCAGATTGTGGAACTCATCTACTGTCTATCACCTCCATTGATCTGATAGGAAGCGCTCTCAAAAGTGTTCTAGAAACAACTCCAAAGTGATAATATCTATCTGAAATCCTAACTTCTCCTCTATCTTCCACCATATAGCTGCAAAGTCTATAAGTTGCATGACTGCATACCTGACTTTAGTATTTCTACTAAAGGGATGCATGGTGAAATTTTTCTCTAAAGCTATCAACCAAGTCTCTACCTCTAAACTAGTGCCTTTCCCATCAAAGGGAATGGGTCACCCTCTCATTAGATCCCTCATGTGGTTAGCTGCCACAACTATATGATCAATTGTGAAGTTCCTCTTGGGAGGACTCCTAGACCTCTCTCTAGCCTACTCTTCTCTGACCTGCTCAGGACCAAGATGATTGAGAATCGCCTACAAGAGTTGTCTCATAACAGGACTCTCCTAATGATCCTCTCTGCTCACCCCTAGACTATTGGTGGTGACTCTCTTGACTGACACTTGTAGAAGGGCTAGGATGTCTACCCCTTCCACAGTTACCAGCACAACCTCTACCATGACCTCTAGCAGATCTAGTCACAGCCATAATCCTACAACATACAGAGATCCAACAACAACTCTCAACAAAGATCGAAACAAAATAAAAGAAAACATAATCATAAAGCAATGGTCTAAAAGCAAAATGTTATATGTCTATGTTTAGTTTCAAGTTTAAACCACACAAAACCTAATAGGCGTACATACCCAGAGTTCCCAGTGTAGAAACTCCACTCTGATACCAGATGTAACACCCCGCTAGGGAACCCAAGAGAAGTTAACCTAAAACATGGTATTGAGTTTGGTGAATAATTTTTTTTTAAAAGTTAACATTCAAGATAAATAACAGTGCGGAAGCAAATACCATTTACTCACATTGAAACAACATCCAACACAGATTACAAATCTTGAGGGTCTCATGACGTAGAATTACTTAAGAACAAAACACAACTGGAACTAACATCAAAAAAAGATTCCTTAACATAAATATTACAATTACATGATACAATGATAAATACAATTCTCATGGACAACCATGACATAAATAAACTGACATCCACTGCACATGTCGCAGGGTATGTAGTATTCATTCTAACTAATAATAGCATAATGTCCAGATTAGGTATCACATGCAATTACAAATAATGAAGATATGATAAGAAACATCAATGAAAAGCATAACAAGGAATCCATCTCCAGAATCACCATCAAGCACTGGCACTAGGATGTCAAATCTCAAATGGTAAAGAATCACTACCACCCATCCATGTAGAACCACAAAGGCCTATCCCACCGTGCTGAGGAGATAACCACAAACCCCTATTGGATAACCAATACAAAACAAGGATAAAACCTTAAGTAGAAGGATCCTGAAAGCACTCTAACTCAAGCTATACATAATAAAGTAATATGTACACCTCACTAATCCAAAGGCAACTAACACATATAGAATAACCAGACTATGCATAGGAAGGTGTCATCATGTACGTCTAACCCTTGAGTTTTGTCCTAGTAATCTCTCTGGATCTTGGCACCCAAGTGACCATACAGGGTATCGATGACCTCTTGTACAGATGAAGTCATCAACTATGCCAACTCATCCCTTAAAAGGGGGCTAGTCATCTTCTCAACACCATCTTAGTCTGTACTAGCACTCAAGCATGGATGAGGACTCTTGTCTTTTTAGGTTCATTTAAATACCCCTTAATTATATTAGGTTATCACTTGATTACTGATACTTACAATAAGTGATCCTGGCAGCCACTTGTGGGCCTCGATGCTTATTGCAAGCCACCTCCTCCTACAAGTCTAGGTAAACTACCCTAGGCTCATAGATCTCTCCTAGATCAAATTAGGTATACAACTAGGTAATCCTAAATCCAGTTTCACACAGAAGAACTAGAAATGATTACAGAGGTACCATAAAAAGAATGCCAAAACCTCATGAGCCCATAAGGTCAAGTCAAGGATGATAATCAGAAAAGTACATACACATCAGAACATAGCTGGAAACATAATCAATTGACACATACCCCGACCTTTGTTTTCCCCTAGGTCTTCTAGTACCCATATATCACATAATGAAATGAAGACACAACAGACACGAAGAATATAATACTCACGCCATAAAGGACTAATATAGATCCATAAGAATTTAAATTCCATTACAGTACATAATTGAATCTAAGCATATAAATAATTAACTCACTAAGAGAAAAGGGACATAAACGTTACAACAACGTTATAAACAAAGATTATTCCCTAAAGATTCCCTAAAGGTTTAACGAAAGAAAAAACCCAATTTCAATACATACACATCAATCCCCAATAAATGATCTACCAAGAATCAATGTATAAAGAAAAATGTCTATCCTATTGTAGAAATTATTGATAAATTTTAATATACCAATCTTAAAAACATAATCTCATATTTAGATATTATTGAACTAATCAAGTACACTCTTTTTTCCAAATTACTCACAAATGAATCAATTAAACTAAATCCGTTAACAAATTAACAAATCTAGCTAACTAAAACAACTTACGAATTAACTAAACTAAGTTAATAAACAAATTAACTTATTTAATTAACAATGATTAAATCTAGGAAATACAAACATTAATATACAATCAATAATATCATAATATTAATTAAATCAAATTGACAAAATTTACATCAATTAAAAAAAAATTGATAACAAACTTCATACTAACTAAGGAAAACTAATAAACAAAATTTTATATTAACTAAAATAAATAAACAAAGTTTATTTTAATTAATAATTACATTTAACAAAATATATATTAATCAATAATTAAATTTAATAAAATTTATATTAATTAACAATTTAATTTAACAAAATTTAAATTAATAAAAATTAAATAACACAAATTAAAATAAAAATTACAATAAATTTTAATTTAAAATAAAAATCGCATACCTTTTTTTTTTGCGAGGGTGCTGTGGGGGCCACGACCACCTCACGCGCCACCCCGAAAGGGTTGTCACAGTAGCCTTGACTCTTGTGCGCAGCCCTTGGCTGTCACGGCAACCAATGCTATCATAGGCAGCCCTTAGGCTTGCCGTGTGGGGTTGGGGGGTGGGACCCCTGCCTCACATAAAATTTGAAAAAAAAATTATATTTAATTTTTAAAAACAACTAATAACATTATAATTTTCAATGTTTTTTTTTAAATAAATATATTTTTTTAATTAATTAATTTAATCAATGCATTTCCTTTTATGCATAAATAAATTTTTTAATTAATTTCGTAATTATCAAAAATATCAACAAATTCAGAAAAGGGTATGTATTTTTTAAACAGAAAATAATTTTCTTTAACAAACTCATAGATAGATTCTTATAAGAAAGAATATATTCCTTCACATATTCTTATTCCTATTTTATTTCAACACACATTTAACTTGGATTTACTTTTAATCCTGTGTCTATTATATTTTTTTTTACTGTTCATTTTTCCAGTAAACTAATTTTTGTACCAGGATTGGGTTTTTTAATGCAATTTGATTTTCTTTTCAAAGGGAATTTATTTTTCTCTCAACCATATAGTAAAACTATAGTCTAGGATTGATTTTTCATTTTATAAGCAAACTATGAACAATCTTTTGACAAAATTTTGCCAGCATAACGATACAATGCCAAATCATCATAAAAATATAAAATAAAAAATCTAGGGTTTCTCTAACACCTAGAATCAAAGAAATCATACAGACCTAATGAGATAAATCTAGATCTACTCAAGCACAGAATTTTATCAGATAAAAAAATAGAGAACACACAATAAGAATTCCAGATCCTACCTTAGATCCAATGCTAGAAACTGTAATAAAAACCCCTATTGTAGATCTGAGAGTGAGAATCCTTTCAAGTCCAATCCTGCCTACAAATCTGAAAACTATGATGAAAACATGAACCAAATCCAGATGCACAATGAAGGAAAATCAACAAGCAACCACAACAAACCAAGAATCCTCAAAAACTCAAGCACACAAGCTCCCCAAAAATCTCCTCAAAAACTTGTCTCCCCTCCAAATGAAAAGAAAATTTCCCCTAATAGGGATTCAACTCCACCTTACAAGCAAAACCCTAGATGACTCAATAGTTAACTCCTAATCAAACTCCAACTCCAAAATTGAAAGTAAATCCTAATTAATTAATTAAAATATCTTTATTTTGCACAACTCAACTTTGAATTTTGAAAACTAATTGTTCATTTTTTAAAACAATTCAATTTAAAATAACTATTAATGCACATGTCATAATTCAAATATGTATTAAATAAATTAAATACTTAATGCATCCTAGGCCATGTAATTAAATTATTTAATTATTTAATAATACACTCAAGCATAAATAAATCTAATTTCAATTAAATAATCAATTAATTCCAAATAATCGAATAATTAACTTTTAATAAAATTATCTCAAATAAACTTAGGCACATAAATAATATTAAATTCAACTATAATCATTAAATTAATACTCACATAAAATCACCCACATAAGCAATAAAACAACTAAAATCAAAATGACATAAAACCAAGCAAACTCAGGAGAAGGGATCCACGAATTTCTGTCAACTAGACGAATTCAGATAGGGTAGTCAAATAGATACTTGTCCAATCCTAGGACAAATTAGGCTTAGATTAGGGTTTTGGGTCTGTGTATTATCTCCCCTCTTTACCATTGAGATGAATGTTTATGGGCACACTCACTCTTACAAATTCAGGGAAGATGATGCCCTGTACCTGCAAACCTGACATCATAAGATGAAGCATGTACATACAATATTATATAACAGACAATGATAGGGTACAATCGAACATGTGGATCTTGACTATGCAAGTAACTATGCCTCCGTCCCCTACCACAATAACAAGTCAAACAGATACAAACACATGATAACCATACACATGCAAGTATGGGGTCAGTACCATAAATCAATATAAAGCATAAACATAACATCATAAAGATATCAACGTCTAATCTATGCAATCACATGATATACACAAAATGAACAACAATCCATAATCTTCATTTATTGAAATAATAATTGATCACACTAAAAGTGACCTAAAAGAATTCGGTCAAACAGCTGAAATTGAAAGCAAACTAAAAGCATACTACGGGTGGGGTACTACACTACACATTTTTGAAGTATACAAGTTTTGAATATTTTAGAAATATTTTTGGCTATGGATACATATGTGTTTTTTTCACTAATGCCAAAGGGGGAGAAGTTTACACATAATTATATTATGAGTTGTCATTAGTGTCACACATATAGTCGGTAATGGAAGAAAATTGGATAGTCAGTCAAAACACCAAGTATAGTAGCCAAGAAGAGAACAAGAAGAATGATAAGGCAACCAAGCATAGTCTTGACTGAGCACATACACCAAGCTAGATAATTACTGAGCACACCGAGTATAGTTATAACCAAGCATTCATATTTACCATGCATTAGCATTTTACTGAGATAGAAATGTAGTATTTATCGAGTGATAAGAGAATGACATAGAAGTTTGGAATGACTTTGAAAACAAGGAAAATTGTTTATACCAAGCTAGAAAATGGTTTTCATAAATCAAGGTAAAGATTTATTGGAGATATAATAATTGATTAGTGATGATCCCTATGCAATATTGATTTAGTTCATTCATATGGATCATTGATCTAATGTTTTCTAGATGATTCTATAACACTAATTAGGGAAAATCTTTATTATATAGGAATTATCAAGATGTTAGTTTGTATTATCACACATGAGAAGTAGTCGCCTACATGGGACATATGAAAATCAGATAGGGAATTTTTTTTACAGAGTATTCAAAATCAAATCAGAAGAATACTAGAGGCTACCGAGAAGTATTTGAAGGATAAATCTATCAGAGAAAGGTGATATCAATTAAGAGCTAAGAAGATTTGATATTCAACAAAGTAAGTTGTTACATTTAGATCAATTTACTGTTACTTTCTAACAATTGTGGTAGACAAAATCTCTTAACATAGTATAACTAACCATATTTTATAAATCTCTTAACCAAGTGCACACTTAACAATGTTTCTAAAATCCTCTAACAAGGTAAATCCTAACAAGTCTTAAATGTTACTCCTAACAGGGTAAGATCATCAGAAGTGATACAAAATTATAAGCTCTAATATGTAACTTTATTATTGCAGTAGTGAAGCTTTGTGGGTGGCATCCCCACTATAATTTTTACCTTCCAACAAGGGTTTCTATGATACCAAAATGTATGTGTCAAGTGTATGAAGTTTCATTAATGATTAAATGTTATATTAGAAACATTTCATATTTTAGTCAAGTGTTATGAATGAATGGTTATGATAAAAATGATTGTTGGTTAATGAAAGACATTATCATAAGGATTAAGATAAAAAATAATTTAGGGTTAATGATTAACCCCTCCCCTCTCAATAACTCACCTTTCTATAATCCTAATAGTTTCCCCTATTTAGGGTGTCTCTCCTCAGTAGAGTGTCCATGGTGTTGTCTAGCAACCGATGATGTAACCAACTCATGCTCACTAAGCAGTTCCCTACTTTCTTCAATGGGTGTATTTGTTGGTATATGTAGCATCTTTTCATAAATCCTAGGGATAAAATCCTCATCCTCATCATCATAGTATCCAATTTTATCAAAAATAGGACCACTTGTAGATGATGGTGCAAATTTCTATTCATGATATCCCACTGCAATTTTGTCCCTTAGATTATAGAATTCAATGTGTAGGGGTTCAAGAAGGCCTTTTCCTTTTCCAAGAAGAATTTTCCATCATATACCATTTTTTTCATGAGTTGGTATCCTAAAACATACTTCTCAAGAGAAATTTTAGCATCTTTCACCTCTTGTTCAACTTCTTCACCTTTTTATAGCCTTTATAAAATATCTTTCTCCTCATTTTCTTGATCAAGAGGGATTTTTTCTCTTACCATGCATGTTCCTTGATGAATCATTAGAGAAGAGATGATAGTAGCTAAGAATGATGAATATGGTTTCCTATAGGATTTAGATGAGATAGGTAGGTTGAAAATAAAGTGCGAAGTGTCAAGGTTGTATTTCCCTGTTCCATTTTATTTTATACTCAACTTCTTTTGAAAGGCATCCAGTGTTTCTTTTTTAGAGCTCTTAGTTTCTTGTATCCTCAAGGCTTCCTTATAGTGTAGAACCATGCTTTCATATTTTTTCATATTATTGCAAGTGTAAGATGAGTTTGCAGGGATTGTAACTTCAATCCTATTGTGAGGGAATTTAATGCATTGATGATATGTTGAAGGGACTACCTTCATTTTGTGAATTCATGGGAAACCTAGAAGTATGTTGTATGTGAGTGGGAGGTCCATGACATAAAAAATAACATCGCACCACACAAGACCCACTCGGATGGGTAAGACTACCATGCATTTAGAAGAACGTTCCTCTTCATCATATGACTTGATTGTGATTTTGTGCCTAGGCTCAATATCATGCTCTAAGAAATTGAGGGCTCTCACTAAGTTGAATATGCAGATATTCAAACGTGCACCTCCATCTATCAAAACATTTTTCACCCTATGCTTATATATGAAGAATTCAATATGGAGAGGTTGGTTGTGAAGGTGACTGATAGCTTTATCAACTTCTTCAAAAATGGTTAGATAATGTCAGAAATGAAGATGATTGACCATGGATTGGAACTTATTTATGTCTAGGTCATTAGGAACATTAGCCGCTAAGAGGGCTTGATCAAGAGTCTCATGATGTGCGGGAGATATTTTAAGCAGTTCAATGATTGATATCTAATCTGATATGTGTTGAAGTTATTCAATGAGGTTATAGTCATGCATTGTAGATGAGGAAGTGGTTTTGGATCCTTGAGCTGTTATGTGTTTAGAAGAGGAGGAAGAACCTACTTCTTGTAGAGTGACCTTACCTTGAGAATGAGTGATCACATTAGAATACTCAGCCTAAGTCTTTCTCTTGATCTTGATGATTTTAATGGTACAATTGGAAGACTCCAACATGTGGAACACATTTTCATTGTCAAAGTAGGTGTAACCTACCTTATTTTATTTTTCCTTAGATGATTCCCCTTTTTCATATTTAGGAAAAGGCTCTTTAAATGCCTTATGATCAGTGTTCATCTAAGGGGGATCAATCACAATTATCTCATTATTTATTAGATCTTGGATTTGATATTTGGGCTTCATGAAATTATTGGTCTTGTGGCCCTTATTACAATGGTAGTCACAATAGTGGTTATCTTTCCACCACTAAGGCTTTATCTCAATATTCTATGGTTTATAATTTTTAGGCAATGTGATAATCTTATTATTCAGAAGAATCTTAGGGGAATTCTCAAGTGACTCTCCAAGAGGAGTTAAGTCTCTCTTAGGAGTACTTTTGTTAGATTTTTCTTCTTGAATGCTAGTGGAGAGGTTAAAAGTTGGCTCATTTGGTTTGCTAGAGGTAGATGTTGATTTTTTACCCACAATTCCATCATTGATGACATCCTTGTTTTAGTCCAGAACTTATGCTTTTCCTTGTTATGCTAGTTATTGGAAGAATATTTATGATCTTTATGTTGCAAGGTTATTTCTCCTTTCCACATGAGGACATATTCTATGCAAATAGACATTTCAACTAGTTTTTCAAATGAGGCATGTGTTTGTATTTGCAACACATAGTTCATTTTTAGGTCTAAATTATTTATAAATGTATCAATCTTATTAGTCTCTGGAATTTGTCGAGGGTATCTAGAAAACATTCTTCACCATCATTGAAGGAATGTAATGAAGGGTTCTCTCATATGTTTTATTTTGTATTGCACAAGTAGAGCATGGTAACAATGTGAGAGATATTGTAGCAGTATTGTTGGATGAACTTATGAACAAGTTCATCAAAGGTATTAATGTTAGGGGAAAGCAAGGTGAACCAGCTCATAGCTTGGTCACTGATACTTCAAGTAAAGAGTCACATAAGATATCTTTGTTTGTGCATAAAACCCATGCTTAGGGCACAAAATTCATGCACATGGTCCTGCAAATATTTGTTTCCATCATACTTTTCATACTTAGGGATCTCCAACTTGGGTGGGAAAGGTGACATGTAGAGATTTCTATCAAAGTGGAAAGGACAGTCATTTTGAGCGAATATTTTTTGGAGGGTTGATCCTTGTCCCTTTTGAGTTTTGAAATCTCACAACATAGATCCTGAAGTTGTTTTTTAAGAGTTGTGAGAGGAGACTCTTCCTCTTTTTTTAATAAGCCATCTACATCAAAGTAGGGGGAATTTTTAAACCAAGAGGTGAGATGCATAAAATATCAATTTTTATCCTCTCTCATGATGGCTTGCATCACTTTATGGAAATTATTGTCCTCCTTACAATTTTGAATTTCTTCTTATGTGGTTTCTTCATCCTCAAAGGAGTCATAATCATGAATTTTGTGAGTGTCACAATTATAGGTGGACGTGTTGATTTGATCATAATTCTCAACGTGGGTAAAGGGTACTAACTGGTAAACAATATCTTGATGCAAAGGTTCTTCATAAGAAGATGGTCCAAGGGTATTGTAAGTAATCATAGACTTTCTTTTTAGATCAGTTGCATCCTTTTAGAAACTACTACAAGTTCTAAATCACATGCAAGATGAGTTTGAAAAACTGATAGTAACAAGATTACTAAGCTAGTGTAAGAAGATCTAGGTAACGATAGCCCTTTTCCCAAGATTGAGTAATAGATAAAGAGGCACTTGAAACAAGGTGCAAAGTATTGAGAGTGAGGCCTGAATGCCTTTTGGGTGATAATTTTTACCAAGTTGATATAGCCAAGAGAACTAAGTAAAAGGTATGAAGAATGAGGTATGGATGCATGCTAAGTGGTACTTGTGACAAAGTTGAACAAGGTTTGATTTCAAATGACATATAATATCCTGAGACAATAACTAGAGAAATTCTAAGATCTTAAAATAGGAGAAAAGAAATGTCAAATTACCATCAAAGAATCAATCAATTGAGGATACAAGTTTTAGAAGAGTAATTGTTGATCAAGACAATAAAAAATCCAAGAAGAGCCCAAACAGTAAAAGACTAAAATTTTGAGAACTCAATGCAGGTTTGGTAACCAGTCAGGAAGAATTTTAGAAAATGACAATTTGCCACTATTTTTGAGAAATTTTCCCAATCTAGACTATGTTGGTTTTGTATTCCTGATAAAGCTACGTGTTCCTATATCCAAGTTTGAATGTTTTCAAGTAAGAAATGACATGATAAAACACAAGTCTTCAAACAATCCACCAAAGGAAAAAGAAGATTTGGGTATATGGGCACCTGTGAGGTATAAGAGGGTGTTTCAATATGTCAATAGAATCAAGTGTATATTCTATAATTATTTTCATGGGTCTCAACACATTCAAGGACTCATGAAGAAAAAAGAACTACCCAAGGTCAAGGCTAGTATCAAAATCTTTTCCCACAACTTGACATTCCTTCACATCACACAAAGTGATGTTGGATTTTCCAAGGATAGCATCCAAGGGAATAAATATGGTGAGTTATCTTTAGGAAATCTGGGTAAGTCCACTTGGATCAATCATTGCACAAATATTATGTTACCTTCGGAGGTAAGTTGGGTAGCTTCTAACCAAGAGTTTCTAGTTAGGGCATCCACTCGCAACTATCCCTTGTAGTTTCACTTAGAAAAATTGAGGCCTATATCCCTACAAGTGCTTCAAGTACAGGTGGCCTTGCAAGAAATATTGAGACCTCGTGACCCTACACATCACTCTTTCACTTATTTTCTCCCAGTCAAATGAATGATCCAACATAGTTAATAGCTATTTCCTTGTGGTTTTTGGCCAACAAGGCATAAATTTTATAGTGGGTTAGATGAGATGGCTTTCTTTGTCCCACTTGGGTCGTTCTTGTGATATTTTTACCTCAATAGAAGGCCTTCTAAAGGTGAAATAAAAAATAAAATGGGTAGGCTAATGAAGGTCTAGATTTTTAATTTTCCACAAGGGGAAAAGAGAATAATCTACTACTCCATAGCTTCTCCCAAGAACATCAAGAACATATTCATTTACCCAAGATTATTTTGCAAGTGAAAAACTAAGTAGGTCAAGATTTCTTATTCAACCTCTAGGATGTGAAGAGCATACTCTCCTACTACCCAACTAATAAAAAGAAAAGAAGCCTTCCTAGTTAAGTTAGGTGTCTAGAAAATCAAATCTATCAAGGCACAATGTTTATTTATGTCTCCAAGACAACTTGCAAAACAAATAGCTTTAGTATTATCAAGATAGGTCTTTGGAAAGAGTCCTACAAACAAGTTTCATTGATTTCTTTCATGTTTTTGTCACTTGCAAAAACATAGAATCACCAATCAGTAATCATATCTTAAAAATTGTACAAAAATTCAAACGTGTTATAGAAATAGTAATATGTGCTATAGAAACAATTGAAAGCACTACAGAAATAGTTAAAAGTAATACATAGATAGTCAAATGCACTACTCTATTGATTAAACACGCTAGAGAAACAACTGAAGGCATTATTTTAGAATCTAGCATGCACTACACAAATATTTAAAAGTGCTATTTTAAATAATTCTACATGCTAAGACAATGATCAAAAGCATCAAAAATCCCCCTTATAGGCATCATATGACTTTTGGATATGCATTGAGAGAAGTTTATATAGAAGACAAAAGAGTATTTAGAAGTGTCATTATAGTACTTATACGTGTTATTTGATCTTTCAAATGCACTATTTCATCCAGCTTACACATTAGAATGGAGTTGATATACATTATTTCATTCATCTTGCGCATAAGAATAGAGATGGTACACATTGTTTCATCTTTCAAAAGCATTGTTTAACTTGCAAAAAGGATAAAAATCTACAAAAATTGAAGTATAGATAATTTAACAAGATTTTTAAAATCTCTTCATCCCTCAGCTCCACGATGGGTACCAAAAATGTGTGGTTAAATATTGGTATTCAATTGGAATGCAACTAACACTCAATAAACCATTTTCTCAATAATTTACCTACTAGAATTCATATCAAATTAGCCAAATAAACCCTCAATGATGGCTTATTTCTTCCTATTTGAGGAGAGTTTATTCCTTTTATAATGATCATCAGATTGGAATGAAGGATTGGTGACTTGACTATTCCAAAATGGAAGATTCAAATGCAAGGAAAAGTTAGAAATGAAACTAGAATGAAAGATTAACAATGCTACTAAGAAAGAAAACTATATAACAATGCATGATTACACTAGAAAATAAGCTATGTTAAACAATGAAAAAGATCTATGAGCATATGATGGAAGAAACTAAGAACTAAGAACTCAAAATAGAAACATTACTCTAGAATTCAAGAATTCAAGAATGCAAATTACCAAGATGATCGAGATTAAGACTACAATGCAAGAGTGGCGGACCTTTGAGCCAAGGAAGAGCTTCCTTTTAAAGGAATTTCCTCAAGAATGGAGGGTAGAGATTAAGAGGCAAAATATATTAGGTAGAGATGAGTGGTGAGAGAGATCAATCCATGTGAAAGGATTCAAGAATTTTGATTGGCCAAGCTTTGTGGGAGAATAAGACAAAATAGGAAATCCCCTTTTAATTGTCATTTAATCAAGATTAAGTTTGCACAAAGTGCTCTTTTTAATAAAAGTGCTAGGACTTTATATTAAGCAGAATTTTTTACAATTAAATGATTTTTCAATTTTTAATATTAGAAATGATTTGATTTAATCATGCAAGATGGATTATTCAAGTAGCTTACATAATTATGTCTAGTAAATTATGCCTTTGAGATTTAGAATTTATTTTAAGGAAATTTGATCAAATTAGGTGCTATGTTCTACTAGAAAATTTTTATTTTATTACACATATATGTGTTGGCATTAGTGTTTTGTCATTGATGTCAACATATTTCTTTATTCTTGACAGTTTTCTAGTTTTTTCAGTTGAAGCTTTGGTTTGGTATAGATAGTGTGTTTGATATCAATTGTTGTGAAGGTGGCTATGTGTTTAGGAATATTTATACTTGATCTTATTCAAGTTTCATAGGTTTATTTTATTATTTGAGAAAGTTATGGTTGAGTTATCAGAGTACAATTTTCTAGTTATTTCTATGGAGATAGTATTGTAGTTTCTAGATCGGTGAGAATCAGTTATGCAATATCTTTTTTTTCTAACCTGGTGGTGAGCTCTTAACATGGATGTTTGTTCTTAGATCAGATGGTTCAAGATTTGGAAGTTGGTAAGCTATTCTTCTTTTGTGACAAATATTGATGTTCTGGTATTCCTGGTGAATAGTGCAAAGATAATTATAGATTCAAAGATAGAGGTTTTTGTGTTGTTGTTATTGTTTTGATTGAGTAAAAATAGGTTTTGAAAGGACCCAAAACCTTTTACATCGAGACTACAAGATAAGCATTAAACATCCATCGGAAACAGTGCATCAGCACCAAAAAAGGACACCAAAAAATTTAACAAGTTTTAACAGAAAGATAGAGAAAAAAAGACAGCAGGCTAGATACACTTCATAAGATCAGCCACCTGTTTAGCCAACATCTGCATATTGTGAGAGGAAACTTTGAGTTCCTCAATATCTTTTTTCTTATTATCCTCCAGCTTCCTGAAGCTTGATCTAGTTCTTTTACTAGGTTTGTGGTCCTCCTTGACCTCAATAAGCACCTGCTCCCCTTTTCTTTGTTCCATTTTGTCCACGAGAATCTTGACATGTTCAGCCAAACCCTTGAGAATGGAAGAACTCTGCTCAACGATGTTACCCATCATCTTCTCTAGCTTCTCAATTCTATTTTCTATTTTGTCAATTCTCTTTTTAATCATCTCCCCATCTTTTATTTTCTCCTCCATAGCAATGACATTGTCATTAAAGGTCATAAGCCCCTCAGCCCTGCCAACAGTTTCCTTCAGCTCAGCAATACACTATCCCATAGTCTTCTCTCCCAGATTCATTTTTCCAAGAATCCCAGTTTCCTTTTGAAGCTGATGGATATGGGTTTTGATAGTGTTGATGTCATTTTTCATGGTGTTGAGGTTGATAAGGAAAGCAAGACACCCTAGATTTTCAAGGTCCTTATTCACACCCACCATCTCCTCCTTGGAGCTCTCCACCTTATCCCTTTTATTAGACTGACCATCCTTCTCAATGTTAGCCACATCCTGGGCTATTCCCTGCATGATTTTTTCATCAACCAAAACAATTTGACCTAACTCATCACTTTCCTCCATGATAGGATCCTTCTCCACTTGATTTTCATGTTTCCCCTAAATATTCTCCTATGAGGTAGAGCCATCATTAGAAGAAATGACAACCCTCTTATCCCTCTTCTTAATCCTATTATTGGCTCTAGTGTGCTTCCCTATAGGCTCCATTTTATTTTTACCCTTCCTCTTCACACTAGCATCCCTACTCTCCTCTTCCTCCACCTCCATATCAGTAACCAAATCCTCAATCTTGGTCTTCTTGTTTTTTCTTTTGGATGAGGATTCATGATGCCTAGAGGGTTTGTTGGTTTCCTCAGAATCACCCTCATATTCTTTAGTTTCCTCCATAAAGGGTTCCTCTGATTCTTTTCCATCAATGTCATAATCTTCAAGGGCCTTTTGATTTAGTTGAGACCTCTCAACCTTCTTAGACTTAAGAACCTCATAGATAAGGACCATCAGCTCATCATGATAGGAATGGTCACCATCAGGGTCCCTCTCCCAGCTAAGAATAGTAGCATTCAAAGAGCTCAATAGATAAAAGGGGAAATTAACTTTAACCCCATGTCTAAAATGATTAAGCAGAATCAAATGGTGATTATAAATTTTGGTATATCTACCATCCAACGTAATGTAACTAATGATAACAAAAATAACCAGTGTCCATGACCTAGAGATTCATTTAGGGTTAAAATAAGAATTATCAACCTTAACCATGTGCTTCCTTTCCTGTTCCGTAGGTGCAAAAACCTCCAGAGCTTTATCCGACACCTTCTTATCCCTATAGAAGTTGATCCCTTCTATCTTAAGACTTGTCACCTCAGTAATGATCTCCTCAGTCACCTCCATACTCTGCATTCCCACCATAATTTTCCCTTTGTTCCAAGTCTTGATAATATGCTAGGTAACAACAGTCTTCCCTCCATGCAAATTTTCCAAATAAACCACTAGTCCCCCTTCCATAACAATGTTCCAAACCTCTAGGTTTTGGTTCCACTCATTACAATTCCTTGGCTCACATCTTTTCTTACGACCTCCCATGGCTTTGCAACTGTCAAAAAAACCTCTCTCAAAACTTCTCACAACACTCTGAAGCATAGGCTTGAAGTCATAATAATACCCTCTAATGCCTTGAAAGACCCATAAATTGTACGAGTTGAAGGTAATAATCATCTTGAGATCACCCCAATGTCCTTCATTATCCTCCCACGAGCCCCTGCACTTATTACTTGTTAATGTGATCTTCATTAAGTACATGTTTCATGCTATGCAATCAATCCATATCAATTAATGATTCCCCTTCAGGAGGAAGGACGATCCTTTCATCCCATTTGATGTCCACCTAGTTACAGCATGCCACATTCACAGTCCAGTCAGCCTCTGAATTTGCTTCCCTATAATTAAGAGTAATCATACATGCATCAAAGGATTTTATGATATTGTTGGATTTTTTAATGGCATTATAAATTTTCCATGAAGGGGTCATGATATTATTAAGACACTTAATAATATTCAGATAATCCCCTTCAACCCAAAATTTTCTATAGTTTTTCATTTTCACCAACATAAGACCATAAAGAGCAGCATTGGACTCAGTAACATGGTTAGTATTAAAACTGATAGGAATGGCCTTGGCACCTTTGAAATTCCCATTATCATCTCTAATAACAATGCCACAACCAGCAATCCATGGGTTTCCCTTAGAGGCACCATAAAAATTGATTTTCATCTAGCCATTAGGGGGGCAATCCCAACAGGCCTCATCCCTCAGACTTCTCTTGATATCATGGACCTTCTTACCATCTAGCTTCCAATTTTTGAAGACTTTCACCTCCCAATCATCTTTAGGATCTTGATATTTATTCATCAACCAAATGTTCTCTAGTAGGGCTCTCTTAATCTTGTGGAAAATCATAACCCAGCTAGACTCCTTGTTCCTAAAGATCCTATCATTCATTTCTTTCCAAACCCCCCAGTAGATATAGGGTAAAAGGAAGTTCCAGATAGATAATAAAAGATTATTCTTATTAGGAGATCTCCACAAAGTGAAAAGCTCCTGAATACCCTGTGGAAAGATCCAATCCATATCCATCAAATCCAAAAACTTCTCCCATTTTTTCCTATCAAAGGCACAATGAATAGTCATATGATTAATGTTCTCCTCATCATTCTTGCATATACAACACCTGTTAGTTAGATATAAAGCCCTTTTTCCTAAGATTGTCAAAAGTTAAGATTTTATCCTGTAATAAGATCCACAAGAACACATTAATTTTAGGGGTTAAACCTTTAAACCAAGCTTTCGTCCAACATGGTTCAAGGCAATTCTCAAAATTCTGCATATACATAGAGGAGACTGAGAAAGAGCAATTAGAATTGTATTTCTAGATTAAAGCATCCTCTTCATCAATAAGGAAGAAAACATTCAAAATTTTATTTAGACTTCTAAGAGATGGATCCACCCTAGACAAGTCAGTATAGTTATCCCCATCCCAATAGTCTACCACATGCGAACCAAAAGCCTATTTGAAATGCATCATCTTTTCTTTCCAATTTGAATCAGAATTAAGAGGGTGATCCAAAATCCAAACATCTTCCCAAAAAAAATAGTTTTACCATTTCCCACCTTCCATTTGACACCCTTCTTGATCAAATCCTTCTTTCTCAAAGCATTATTCCAAATGCTAGAACATCCTTGTGTAGATTCCTGATTCAGAAATTTTTTGGAAGTCACTCCTGTCCCTGTTATATTTGTTATGCCAAATAGTACTCCATTCTCTCGGGGTCTTGAAAAATCTCCAAAGGAGTTTGGCCATAAGAAAATCATTCATACTTCTTATACTTCAAAGATTGAGACCTCCTTTCTTAACCAGTTTACAAACCTTATCCCAAGCAATGAGAGCCATTCTCTTTTTGTGTTCCACTCCAGACCAAAGCAAATTCTTTTGAATTTTCTCAATACTTTTGGCAAACTTCCTAGGGATTTTAAAAATACTTAAAGCATAGAGAGGGATGCTTTGGAGAGTAGCCTTAAGAACCAAAATTTTACTAGCCTGGCTCAGAAGAGCACCCTTCCAGCCAGCTAAGCTCCTATGGAATGTATCAATCATAGCTCTCCAAAAAGGATCAGGGGGATCAAGGCAAAGAGGAAAACCTAAGTAAGACCTAGGAAGGAATCCCACCTCACATCCCATCACCCTTTTTATCCTTTCTTGTCTTCATTTAGGAACATTAATGAAGAAAATAGAACTCTTGTTCCAATTTATAATCTTTCTAGTAGAAACACCATAATTTTCAAGGGCTTTTTTGATGATTTTACCATTTTTTATAGAGGCTTCCCCCATAATAATAGAGTCATCCACAAACTACTAGTGAGAACAAATCTTCTCTTTTGAAGAAGGTTGTGGCCCTATAAATTTACCATTGTTAACCAACCGGCCAATATATCTACCCAAACACTCTGCCATAATAATGAAGGGGATTGGAGACAAAGGATCTCCCTGTCTAAGACCTCTCAAAGACTTGAATAGGAGAGTAGGAGATCCATTCACAAGCACCGACAAAGTAGCTAAGGAAACTAGACAATCTATAAGATCTCTACTTCTCTTATTGAAGCCAAAAGCCTCTAAAGTAGCCTTCAAAAAATCCCAGTCCACCCTATCATAGGCTTTAGACAAGTCCAGCTTCAACAAAAAACCTTCTTTTTTAGAAATCGTCAAGGAATGGATGTTTTCATGAACAAAAATGATTGAGTCCAAAATTTGTCTGCCAAGGACAAAGCCATTCTACTATCCAGAAATTAGGGAAGGAAGGAAAAGAAGTGTGTGTGTATGTTTAACACCTTCATGAAATTAAGATCTAATAGCAACAATTATAAGTAAATACAATGCAAATCTATTTAAAAATGAAGCTAAGATCTATGTCATCTCATGGATCTCTAGAAAGAGGTGGTAAGTGAAGCTCTCAGCTCAAATCTCCACTAGTGACACTTCTAAAAAGAGAATGTATGTTTTTTTATGCTTCTACAATGCTTCTATGATGATTCTAAAATGCTTCTAGCTCAAATTGACACAATTATAATGCAAATGCTCTTAGAATGCTCTTCAATTGCCTATAGTAACAATGCCTTCCAAATGAATTTCTAAGATGGGAATTGCTCTCAAAATGCTTCATACTTATAATAAAATCCCGAGGGTAGGGGGTAGAGTGAAATAACCATGATCAACCCTTGGTTGAGTCAAATACTTTGCTTTGTTCATAAATGGGGGGACAATGAGGGGACAATCCTTTAAATGGTCTCAAAGCTTTGGACACTTTAAAGGTTTGAGTGATTTGTGTCTTTTTGTCCTCAATTCTTATTGGTTACTCAACTTTGTTGAAAGATATTAGGAATTATTAAATTCAATTAAGTAATTAAATTTAGCCATTTAAGGATAATAGGTTCATTTTCATTTTTGATTTAACAACCATACAATTAATTAATTAAAATCAAATATATAGCATTTTTGGCCCCTTTAAGCTTTGATTTAATTATTTAACATCATTATTTGATTTTTCCTTTTCTTTAATTTGATTTGTCCAATTTGATTTAATAATTGTCCATTTTTAATGATTTGATCCATTTTGATTGATTTTAATGCATTTTGATGATTTTAGGCCAATTTGATGATTTTAGCAATTTAAAAGCACTTGCCCATTTTTTAGTGTCTACAAATGCCCTTCTTTGACTTGATGTACAAAGAACATTGATTCAAAGATTCTTTTAAGTCCTAATCGCTTTTAGGTCTTGATTGTTGATTCACTGATATGCTGATATGAATTTGATATGCTGCTTGATATGATATGCCTCTTATATGAATTTGATATGCTGCTTGATATGATAAAATGATATGCCACTGATAACATTCAAAAAGTTTTTGATGCCGAACTGATTTGATGTTTGATTCCAATTTGATGCTCTGACCCTCTCAGAAATAAAACATATTGATTACTTGATTTGAAAATATTAATGATGTAATCTTGTTCAATATGTTTTCATTTCTAATAAACCCTGTTGATGTTCCTTGATTGAAGAATGTGCCCTGGGTGATTTGATATGTCAAAATTAGTTCTAAGCTTAATGTTATCTCCAAAATTAGGTCAGAAATAGCTTAAATAGGTTGAAAAACCTTGATTTACTATTCATTTGCTCTTTTTGTCTTTGGTGATTTTGCTCTGGTTCCATGCTGAATTTGGAGATGGTTATCCCTATTCGAGAGCATCAATTTGAGAGGTGTTAGAGATATGCGAGGCCACCTAACTATGGACCTGTGGTAAGTCATTTCAAACTTCTTTGGTGCATTTATTAGCATTTTTCAATTTCATCGCTACTTAGAATATGCTAGATCATGCTTAGGGACTTTTCATTATCGCATAGGCCATTTTAGTGTCGCATCCACGTATTTGACTTACGCTTCTGTGCAATACAATGCCACCTAGGGAAAATTTGTTATCACCTCTGAAGAATACATTCATGCATAAAAAATGCTAGCTTGGCCCAACTTGATATGTTGTGTCGCGTAGGAAACCCTAGGAAATTCACTATCGCCTAAGAAAATTTGGTTATCGCTTAGGTCAATTTAGTGTCACGTATGATTATTTTGTCGTAGGACAAAAAATTAATGTCACCTAACAAAATTTTGGCATTGCCTAAGAGAAATGTCGCTCAAGATGATTACAATCACACCTGTAGTCTTTTTTTCGCAAAATTTTCACATGTATTTGACTGATTTCGTGAAAAATTTAATAACTCAAGCTGGCTGATTTGAATGATAGGATTAAGTCTGTTGCATTTAAGAAATTGATTAGGATAGTAGTATATTAATACCAATGAATGTGATTTGTCAATCTAATAGGATTAAAAACTTCGATAGGATAAATCAATCAGTGTGAAAATCGATATGATTTTGACTGATACTCATTCTCAGCACACAGAGAAATGAACAAGTAGTATTAGGTGTGATTGATTTGATTCTTTTGATAAATTTTATTGAATTTTGGCAGTTCCTTGATATGGTATACTGATATGCTTCCTTTGTTTTTTCTGAACAGGCTCAATTTCCTATACTTTATATCCATTCGATGGCTTCCTAGGTCATCGATCTTGGGTAGACCCTTACTCCAGTGGAGTATCATGTTATTGAGATATGTTGTCTAAGTTTTCTTCTTGATCTTCCTTGGTTCTAGTTGAACCATGGGTTATTGACAGTTATGGAAAAGTGGTGGCACTCTAACCACAATACTTTCCATCTTCCACATAGGGAGATGATGATCACACCTGAGGATGTGTATCATTTATTGCGTATCCCATGCCGAGGGGACATAGTTTATTATGATTCTACTATCTACCGATGCATTTTCAAGGACAATATGATTGATGATGATACTATCACCTGGCCACAGTTTGCATCTTTTCCTACATTGCCTGCAGTACTTGGTGCATTGATTGGTGGGTTGCTTCTTCTCGACCGGCGAGGTCATGGTTTCTCTATTGGTTGGGGTTAGATATTGGAGGATTTACTAGCACAACCTCAATGTTTTGACTGGGGTTCCTATGTGTTGGCCTAGCTATATAGAGATTTGCATGAGGTAGTAAATAAAGGGATTTTCGCATTATCAGCGGGTGCCTTGGTTCTTCAGTTATGGATTTGGGAGCACCTTCCTATCACCAGGCCTATTTCTGATAGGGTTTGGCCTCGTGGTCATCCGTATGCTTATCTATACATTGGCATTGTGATACAACATCATTTAGGTCATCTAGAGTACTGGTGTTGAGTTATAGATGATATTGATTAGGTGTAGTGGCGTCCTTACATTGGTTGTGAGGCTTGGAGAGAGGATGATGATGAGTTACCCTATATGTTTGCTCCTCATTGGATGATTGGCTTGTTAGATACTACTATCAATCAATTTTGTTTTGGCTGGGTATCTCACCAGTATGGTAGGGTACAGGATATGTTGTAGGGGATAGGTTTATATGCACAGGTATAGGCAAATAGGTCTATGTGGGGTCCTCTTATTGATTATCAATTTTCCTTAGATCAAATTGTTGGTATGGCCTATTGTAGATGGGAGATGCTTCCAGGTATAACTGATGCTAGTATGTCTCATGAGTATCGAGACTGGTGGTCTCATAATAGGTTTCCTCATTTCACAGATCTAGCAGAGCCCATTCCAAGTCCTCATGATGGTCGCGGCAATGGTGGTGGTGATGGTAGCAATAGTGGTGGTGGTGGTGGTAGGAGACATCAGAGACAATGAGTACATATATTTCCTCTAGTTGTTGACAAGGCACAAGATGGACCACGAGTGAGAGGTGGACATGCTCAGGGTGGAGCTAGAGATAGAGGCCATGTTGATGTAGTTGATGTGATACGTCCTAGAGCAGCAACAGATAGACAACATAGAGCACATCATCAACAGAGACAGTAGAGACAGGCTCATGTGGATGTCGCTGGACAGGTTCTTGGTGGTTTAGATCCATTGGTTTAGTTGCAAAGGGTTGCCTTAGCTTAGCATGATGATGTTTTGGCACAATAGGTGCCCACACAAGGTCAGTAGGTTCCCCCGTAGGTACAACAGTCTCAGGATATGGGGCAAAGTTCACAGACTACTCCTAGCATTGATAGTTTATCATGAGATATGCAGTCTCTGAGGATAGATGTTTCTACTATTATCAGCTGATTAGACCAGGTGGATACCTTGATGTAGCAGTTTATGACTACCATTATTCAGAGACCTAACATAGCTAGTACGTCATAGGCTCCTCCTTCTCAGGATAGATAGGGTGACCTAGATCTAGATGGACTTGGTGCTGGGGATGGTTCTGGTGCTACTACAAGATCCTGATTACTTGATGACAGATTTATTTGTTATCGATGTCCTTGTATCATGTGTTGTCTGCTATTCATTGATCAGAACACTTGTTGTATCACATTCATGATATTGTATCTTGGTATATAGATTTGATGGATCATTAATGAACACTTTATATGATGATATCATTTCTTGATTCTCCTGGTGATTTGATTTATGATACTATCTTTCTTATGTAGCTATATGACATTTACTTGATGAATTTAGTTTAATTTATGCTATGGATGCAGTTATCTTATGTTATGATATGAAATAAATGGATGCAATGATGGATGCATTTTGGATATGTTTTCTTCTTTTTCCATGTATGGATGCATAATGGTGTATGGAAATGCATATGAATGTCCCTATGTTTTTTATTTTCTCTATTTTTGAATGTATGCAAGCTTATCCTCAATTATATGTATGCAAATGATGTATGAGCAATGAATCTTTTACTTGCTTTTCTGATGCATGTGAATAATGATTAATGATTAATGCAATGCAAAATATAATGTCATTTTCTTTGTTTGATTGATATCAAGAGTAAGACATTTGATTTAACCCCTCATTTGTTTTAACATTTTTTATGAACCAAGATTATAAATGTACCCCCTTGTCCTTGGAAAATTCACCATAAGCAAATGCATTTTAACTTAACATGATAAATGCAATTAATCTAACATGACAATGTAATGCAGCCTAAGTGTCACCAGCTTTTAGCATAGAAATGCCTTGGAGATAAATTTTCATCATTGAGCATTTTGGGACCGGAAAGCAAGTACAATCATCACTAACCACATCATGATGATATGAATATTGCTTTTTAACACTTTTGGTAACCTCATTTTGAACCTAGCACAACTCTCACTAGTTGGATGATCAAACTATGGGAGTCTGAATACTGGTGTCAACGGATTCAATGTTGTAAGTGGATTTTTGGTATTAAGATATAGAAGATCTAAATAGCCAAGGGATCCATTTGCGTAAATAAGAAAAGGTTAATCCTTCTTCTTATGTGATAGTCCTCAATGGTTCTTTGATGACCATGTCATTAGATAAATTCTCATAAGTTGATGAATCTTCCTCAAAATAATCACTCAAAGGAAAGAAAATATCATGTCTCTATCATGGCCAATCTAGTCGAAACAACATTGATTAGATAAGAAGATGTGATGAAAGTCAATTTCATAAAGATTATCAAAAAGAAAGCTTCAAGTGTTTTACAATGTTTCATGATTTTCAAAAAGTATTTTCAAGTATTCTGATCTTTAAGGTGTGTTGTCAATTTTTAATTTTTAATAATAAAGTCAATGAAGGCTCATGGATCAAGTTGTGGGATCAAAATACTTGGGGTGAACAATGATATCCATCAAAGGTTCAACAAAATCTCTTTCTCTTCTGAAGCTCTGGTAAGTCTCTCTCTTTGATGTGACTAATTGTAGCACTATTGAATCTGTTTGGTACCAAATTTCCAATCCTTTCCTTCCCCCAAGTGATAAATATGATCATGTGAAAAACTTAGGGCTGTAGGAAAATGCAACTGAAAGGCTTTATTATGACTATGCACAAATGATGGATGCAATGATAGTTTTACAAATGAGATGATGGACATGCCATATGTACACATGTGACTTGGCAGGAAAGACTTAAGGAAACAAAAGGTGCTTGTTTACCAAGTTTTCACCCTTTGGTTGTTTTTTTTTCCTTTTTCACTTTTTTTTGCTACCAAGGCACCTATTTCTAGGTTTTCACCAAGGCACTTTTCTTCTTCTATTTTTTTTGTATTTTTTTCTTTTTTAAATGTTTTTGGTCTTTTCAAGATCTCTTTTGCTATGTACAATAAATATGATGCTCTCCTCATCTGATACTCTTTATACTTTGGAGTCTCCCTCATGTGTAGAACCTCTTGAGATGAATGTTGTTGATGGGATCTTGGAGTTCTTCTCCATCACAATCTGCTAGTTTATAGGTTCCCGTTCCAAATGAAGACACAATAATGAACGGACCAAGCCAATTAGGTTCCCACTTTCCTTTCTTTTCTCTACCCACTTGATTCTTTTGGTTTTCTCTCAACTCCAAGTCTCCTACTTGAAAGACCTATGGTTTGATGTGCTTATTATAATTCCTTGAGATTCTATTCTGGTAAACCTTCAAGTGTTCATAGGCTCAGGTTTGATGTTCCTCCAACAATTTCAGCTGTTGAAGTCAGGAAACTCTATAATCCTCATCAGTTATTAGGCCTTGCAATGACATGCGTAAAGATGGAATCTCAACCTTGAGAAGTAGAATGGATTCAGCTCCATAGACTAAAGAAAATGGTGTAGCCCCCGTAGGTGTTCGAATGCTGGTTCTATAGGCCCATAATGCTAGATTTATTTGCACATGCCAATCCTGTCCCAATTTATTGACCGATCTCTTCAAAATCTTGAGGATGTTCTTGTTTGTGGCTTCAGCTTGTCCATTTCCTTGAGGATAGTAAATGGATGAAGAGTGGTGAGTGATATGAAATGTAGCACAAAGCTCATCCACACATTTATTTTTAAACTATTTTCCATTGTCTTTTATGATGGTATGAGGAATACCATATCTACAAATGATGTGGTTCAAAATGAACATGGAAATTTGTTTGCTCGTGGCTATAATCAAAGGAACCGCTTCCACCCACTTAGTGAAATATTCTATTGCGGTTATGATATATTTGTGCCCATTTGAAGAAGGTGGATAAATTACCCCTATCAAGTCAAATCCCCATTGATAAAATGGCCATGGTGTGACAAAGGGATGTAACTCTTGTGTTGGCACATGTATCATGTCACCATGATATTGACATTTGCTGCATTTTTTTACAAAGTGGCAAGCATCCTTCTCTAATATTTTCCAGAAATACCCTAAATGAAGGATTTTCTTAGCTAAATTTAAACCACTTGTGTGTGACCTAAAAATGCCTTCGTGAACCTCATGCAAAGCTAACTTAGACTCCTTGTCCTCTAGACATCTAAGTAACATCCCATCAAGACCCTTGCGATACAATGTTTTAGATAGGATTATGTAACGGGCTGATTGGCATATGAAATTTCATTTTTGGGGCCGTGATTGGTCAGGACGTAAGACTTGGTCTTTGAGATAGGTATAAATAGGACCATACCAAGGTGATTCATGTCCATGGAGTAAGGCAACAATTTGGGTTTCAGGAAGATTGAATGCCAGTTTTACCAACTCTTCCACCAAGAATTTGTACTTCTCATTTTGATCTAGTTTTTGTAACAAGGAAGCCAAGGTGGCCATTGCATCGGCTGCTCTATTTTTCTCTCTTGGAATCTGCTCAAAAGTGATCAAGGTAAAGTACTTTTTCCATCCATCAATCATAGCTTTATATGGTGTTAGCTTTTCATCTTTTGTGTTGTACTCATCATTAACTTGATTAATTATCAATTGAGAATCTCCATAGACTTGTAGCTCGGTGATGTTCCATTCTAAAGCCATTTTGATGCCAATGACTAGAGCCTCATACTTTGCTATGTTGTTTGTGCATGGAAGAAAAATTTTGCAGGACTTGGGAATGGTGTACCCTTGAGGGGTAATCAATAAGATGTCGGCCCTGAATCCTCTTTGTGTATATGAGCTGTCGAAGTATAACTTCCATGTCTTTGCTTCTATATTAACAATTGTAGCATCTGGAAATTCCACTTGAATGGTTTGTGTGGATGATAATGGATTTTCAGCTAAGTAATCTTCTATCACTTGTCCTTTGATTTCTTTTCTATCCATGTACTCAATGTTGAATTCACTCAATATCATGAACCACTTGGCTATCCTACCTATTAAGGCAGTTTTACTTAGCAAGTATTTTAAAGGATCAATTTTTGTAATTAATTTCACCTTATGCATCAACATGTAATTTATTAATTTTTGTGATGCAAAGACCACTGCTAGACATGCTCTCTCCATGAATGTGTAGTCAAGTTCATATTTGATCAAGGTTCTACTCAAATAGTAGATGGCTCTTTCCTTTCCTTGCTCATCTTCTTGTGCCAAAAGAACTCCTAGTGGCTTCTCGGTAGCAGATATGTATAGCAACAATGGCTTTCCCTTGATTGGTGGCATTAGGATGGGTGTATTTATTAAATATGTTTTTAATAAGTTGAATTCTTGATCACATTCTTCATCCCATATGAAACTGGTATCTTTGTGTAGTAGTCTAGTGAATGAGTGACATTTCTCAGCCAATTGAGAAATGAATCTTCTTATGGACTCCACTTTACCTTGTAAAGATCTCATTTGACTGATATTCTTTGGAATTTCCATATCCATTATTGCTTGAACCTTTTTCGGATCCACCTCAATCCCTTTTGCTGAAACTATGTAACCTAACAATTTGCTGGATTGGACACCAAAGGCACATTTTTTTGGATTAAGCCTTACTTTAAATTGTTCCAACCGGATGAATATCCTTTTCAGAATTTGTAAGTGTTCTTCTCTTTTATGGGATTTTTCCAATATTTCATCCACGTAATCCTCTAGAAAGGTGTGCATCATGTCATGGAAAATCGTGGTCATTGCCCTCTGATATGTTGCTCCAGCATTTTTAAGACTGAAGGGCATGACGTTCCAAAAAAAGGTACCCCAAGGGCATGTAAAAGCTATCTTTTCTTGGTCCTCAGGTGCTATCTTTATCTGATTGTAGCCACTGAAACCATCCATTAATGAGTACATGAAGTGACCCATTTTCAAGTCTATTATGGCATCTATGCTCGCAAGTGGAAAATCATCCTTAGGACATGCGAGAGTCAAGTCTCTAAAATCCATGCACACATGAATGGACTTGTCATGCTTTGTGACCAGTACAATGTTGGATATCCATTTGGCATAGGCTATTGCTCTTATAAATCCCACCTTCAACAATTTTTCTAATTTTGCCTTTACTAGGAGAGCCATATGGGGATGCATTTTTCTTAACTTTTGTTTCATGGGCTTAACCCCTGGTCTGGCATTCAAATGGTGCATTATAAAGTTGGGATCCAAGCCGGGCATGTTGGCATATGACCACGCAAAGTTTACTTGTTGTTCTTGAAAGAACTTGATAAAATCCATCTTTTCAACGGGTGTGAGTGATGCTGCCAAGTGTATGAATTTTGGATCCACTTCTATTCCAATGTTGACCTTTTTTGTTAGCTCTATGAGAATTGGCAACCTTTCTTCCTCATGTTCAGGCAAGGTATCCAATCTCTCTTCCTTTGGTGCCACAATTGGGTTTTCACCATAGGAAACATCTTTTATCTTTACTTTTTTTGGTTCTAGTGCTTCCACATAGTGGTTTTCATCACTGGATTTTTTATCGGATAGAGTTTCCCACTCATAATCTTGTGAATCATCACTATCCCCATCGGATTCCACTGTGTTTACTTGAGGGTAAAAGTCATGCATTGGGCTGGAGCTTTCACCTTTGTGTTGGTAACCTACTCTAGATTTCTCTTCTTTCGACCTCCATGAAGGTTCAATGGGTTCTAGCAAACCTTTATTTCATTTGCCTAAGGGTCCTCTTCCCTTGTATCCCATTTTTTGCATTATTTCAAACCCTTTTCCATATTGGTCAGTCTGAATATTAATATGTTGAATCCTTTCTATGGGAACATCTGATATGTCATCTTCTTCTTTATAGAGCCATTAAAGAACTTCACCTTCTTCCTTATCAAATGCTACCTTATCAGTTTCTCTTACAAAGTAAGAATTGTACTTATGAGGAAGATGTTCTTTTGAGGGTTTACCATGTGTCTTTGGAGATGTGGGTAAATTAAATAAGGAAACAGAATATTCCCCTACTCCTTTAGAACTGATTTTGCACTATTTGTCAAATGTATCCATCATTTCACTCATGTGTTGGTAATGGTCTTCTTTGGATTTTTCTTTCTCTTGCTTGGTCGGTTTATAAAGTACTACCTCTGATTTAGGTGCTTGATAGGAACTTTCATTTGAATTTGAAACCTCATAGCTCACTTTTTCCTTACCCTTAGTTGATATTGTTGAGATAGCTTGAGGAGGGTTTAATGTAAGATTATTTTCTTTGACATCTTCAATGGTGGCCCTTTGAATAATTCCTTCTTGGTTATGGGGAATAAATAACTCATGAAGGGGTTTAAGTGCATTACAATATTGGAATGGGTTTGAGTCCCCTTCAACTGTGATTTCCTCTCCCATGTACGAAAATTTTATGCATTGGTGGTATGTCGATGGCACAATTTGCATTTCGTGTATCCATGGTCTCCCCAATAAAATATTATAAGTTAACTTCATGTCCAATAATTGGCATTTAGTGTCCTTCTTGACAGGTCCCACTTGGATGGGCAATACAATCATGCCTTTAGAGGATCTTTCAGCTTCATCATAAGCTTTGATAGTAATTCTTTTTGTAGGGTCTATGCATGACTCAAATAACCCTAAAGATTTGACAAGACTTAAGGTATAGATGTTAAGGCCAACTCCCCCATCTATGAGAGCTCTTTTGACTCGATGCCTTTCAATTAAGACCTCTATATGTAATGGAAAATTTTGTGGATGAGTGATAGACATGTCATCTTGATCTGAGAATGAAAGGCAATGAGGTGCAATGAGGTACCCTACCATGTTTTGAAACTTCTCTTCATCCAAATTAGTAGGAACATTAGTCTCTACTAGAGCTTTCTCTAGAATTTCTTTGTGATTTGGAGATAGCTTTAATAACTCCAAGATAGAAATCTAGGCTAGAGTCTTTTGTAGTTGATCTACCAAAATATATGGTTTTATTGTTGTAGTAGATTGCTTGATCACAATGTTGGATTGTGGGGGACCCATGGGTTTAGGATCACTTCCTTGTAGAGTAATTCTTGAGGTCTTCCTCCTAGTGATAACATTGGATGTCTCTTTTTGGAATTGTTCTTTTATCACTATAGTATTCACAGCATTATCATAAGGTGGTGCAAAGTTAATGTTATTGCTGCTTTGCTTCTTTCCACCGAATGACTCACCTTTATCATGGCTATAAAAGGGTTATTTAAAAGCCGTGTGGTCTTCATTACTTTTGGGCCCTTCAATTGTAATCATGCCACTATTAATGAGATCTTGCACTACATTCTTTAGTTGTAAGCACTCATTAGTTGTATGCCCTCGAATCCTATGGTATGCATAATGACTATGTTCACTCCACCAGCTGGGTTTGTTATTGGGTTCATAGGGTAGAATGCTTGGTAGATTGATGACATTTTTGATGAGGAGAGTCTTTAATGCCTTCTCAAGAGGCTCCCCCAAAGGCATAAAGTTTTTTTTGGGTTTTGGTACTAAGTACTTATCAAATTTGTTACTCTTTTGATTGTTTCCTTGATTACCATTATTCACATTGTTGTTGGAAGGTGCCTTTGAGGCTTGGTTTGCATTGTTCACCTGGTTAGGTGTTCTCATAAGAGCAAATGGGGTCACCTTCAAGTTGCTAGAGTCAATAATTCCGTCATTGACTACTCCCTTATTGTTGTTCTTATACTGATTATTGCTATTGAACCAACTCTTATTATGATTGTTACCATTGTTGGAGTTATTGTTATTGGAGTTGTTCTTATTATCTTTATACAATTTTAACTCTCCACTCTTGACCAACACTTCCTCCATGGTCATTCCATTTTCAATCAAATCTTGGAAGGTCTTGGGACATTGCATTCTTAATCGATAGTTCATTTCATTATTTAAGCTATTTATGAAGATATCCATCTTCTCTTTTTCAGGCACGCTCCTAGGATATCTTGCAAATACAGTCCTCCATCTTTGTAGAAAGATGAGGAATCCTTCTGCCTCCTTCTATTTGGTATTGCATAATGTTATCATTGTGACCTCATGCTTGATGTTATATGAGTAATGGGCCACAAATTTTGAAGCTAGCTCTTCAAAGGTTTTAATGTCGAATGGTAATTTTGAAAACCATTCCATGGCCATGCCTCTTAGACTTCATGGAAATAGTCTCATTAAATAGGTAGTATCGTGCATGAACTCCAAACTTAATGCACAAAATCCTCTCAAGTGATCTTGAGGTTCCGACATTCCTTCATACTTATCATACTTAGGAAACACTACATTTAACGGGAATGGTAACATGACCAAGCTTTTATCAAATGGGAATGGACACAATGCTTCTATAGAAAAAGACTTGGGAGCCCCGCTTTACTTCATGGTATCCAATTGCATTTGAAATATCTTGAATTGCTTATTCATGATGTCTGTGGGACTTTCTTCAACTTTTGGGGGTTTGAGTTGGTTGATGTCATAATCACGGGGAAGCTTAAGCCCCTTTTGAACTAAGTCCATAAAGTATTTTTCTCTATCCCTATGCATTGCTTTCTCCATGAGTTTTCAAAAATAGGGACATTGGATTACCTCACTAACCTTTTTTGTCCGTGGCATCTTCCGTCGTTAATTTGGTGTTGGTTTTATTGTTGGTGGTGGAAACTCCTTGAGTGTTTGTATCCACTCCTCCATTATTAGTATTACCCAGATTTTTGGGGTCAAAACCCCCATTGTTGTTATTACCCAAGCTATCAGTATACATCATGTTGGTTTCTTTTTCTTGAGTCGATTCTTTGGGTACTCTTGGAGTGGTAAAAGTATAATCCAGGAAAGGAAGCTCTTGCCTAAGGTAGGTTCCATTTGCTTGCAAAACTTTCTTGACGTAATAAGATCTAGTAAAAGAAGGCATGAACAAAACCACTCAAAAGATATGTTTTCAATTGGTCTCGTAGTCAAATCCTTGTAGAATTTTTCAAAAATTGAGTAGAACAAGATTTTTGACTAGTTTGAATGTTGGAACAGTAAGAACATAGAAAAGGGTACTCAAATATATGATCAAATTTTTTTGATCCCTTTTGCAAATACTCTCTATTTTCCCTTTTAGATTTATGGGTGTCACTGGCCTGGGTGTAGGCATGGCTAAAACTTTTGTACATATGAACTGGTATATTGTTAAGCGACACACTACAAGTGTGCAGGTGACACTTTGTTTTTGTTAAGCAACTTTCCAATTTTAGTAGGCGTGTCTCAAAATATTCTAGGCATGATTTCTCTGTTGACACGTGTTTTCATATAAATCATAGGCATGACTGAGCCTCTGATAGGTGGGATTGTTTTGTGCACAAGTGGCACTTCTCGGACCAGTTTGTAAAATTTTGAATTTATTAAACTTTTAAGATCAGGTTTTTTTTGAAAATTTCTTGTCTGAAAATAAAAAACAATCGCAACACACACATCAATCTTTCATCATATCCCTAAAACACTCTAGTGTGTATATTCTCAAATGTTTTCACAAGTATAACACAAGAATAAACTCCAAGTAGCCTAACTAAAGTCAAATTTGGCTTTTATCATTTTGGCTCTATAAGGTGGTCTTGCTACTTTATCTGGGATTTAGTATATATTCTGTTCAAAATGGACTTTAATCTCTCATCCCCCAAATGTGTTAAGGGGCTTCCCACACACACCAAGGTATGATTTCACTCAATCTATGAGGACTACTAGAGGAATTTTGAAAAATTTAAAATCCTTTTGTCATGTACCCCATTAAGGATACATGTGTTTCTTTTTAGAGAGGATTGGATTCCCGCGATAAAAGCAAGCATATCCCACTTTGGGCTATCCCTCTCATTGGCCTTGTTAAGGCAAACTTGGGAGGTGAGCCCACTATTTCTCTAGCATGTATATAGAAAGAAAGAAATGAACTTAGGCCGACAAGTTTGGGAATTTGATTCACTTAAAAAGTGAATAGCATATCCCTATTATCTTTCTTTGTTCCAAACACTCAAACACAAATTTGTTCTTTCCTAATCTCTTGACAAGGAGATTCTTAAAATTGAAGTGTTTGGTTCATTTCTTGTTTTAATTAAGCTATGTTCAAAATAATGCCGCAATTTAATCAAGTGCAAGCTTGAATAGGAGAATACCTTTTCTTTGTAGCTAGCCTAGGCTAGGGGCATTTTTGAAGATTTTTGTCACTATTTTCCTTACCTTAGCAATAGCTCTCTCCAAATGTGCTTGTCCACCAGCAAGTTAGTCAACAATAGAAAACTCTATGAGGGGAAACCAAAATCAAAAATTGAGAAAGCAACAATTATATATGAATTTTATAGAACTTATTTGCAAATTTTCAAAGGAAAACTTGATCTAAGGACTAAAAATCCAATTCAAAGAGACAAATTTTGCTTTGTATGCTTCCACAATTTAAAGATAATGCTAGAATACATAATTTTCCTCTTCTTGTGTAGTCTCAAGGACAGCCTTAATATGTGCTATATTTTCCTTCTTAATCTTCCTTACTAATGCCTTTCCTTCTTGGTTGAATCTACTTTTTGGCTTCTGCACCTTTCTATGATTTCTCATTTACTATTAAACTAGGCAAACAAAAAGTTAGACAATTGATTTAATCAATTTAACAGTAAATAAAGGCAGCAGGTAGAAGGTGACATTGTCCAGCTAATAGGCATGAACAAATTGTCAGCAAGCATAATTCTGCTATTACCAAGCGACACTTTACAATGACATAGGTGACACCAAAAATTACACAAGCGTAAAAAATTTATCACAAAGCGTGAACCAAATGCAAATTTGGGGAAAATGCTTTATACTACTATTGGAAATTGCAATTGAAACAATTTTTGTATTGTCATTGATGTCAAACCTTAACTGGTAAGATTGTTTCTTCTTAGGAAAGTATTATATCTATTGTATTGTTGTGAAGGATGGGGGCAAAGTTGGTAACAATAGCACCTAAGGAAAGGCTGACTTATCTTGATACTACAAAGTGTACTTGACTATGTTGTACAATGATGAGACAATGTATTGTTTATCTTAGTAAGTTTGAAAACTAAACTGTTATGCTTAACTGAGCAAAAATGGAGAAATCATGTTTAAACTGAGTGATGTTAGTGTCGACTGAGTCAGTGTATGCTGAGAAAAATTCTAGTGTTGACCGAGCATCAGTTAATTATCGAGGAAGATAGTATAAGCTGAGGAGATATTTTTAGTAATGACCAAACTTTCTACATGAAGACCGAGTAGTTGATCGTAGTATTGACCAAGCATCTACAATTTTATATTTGAAGAGAATTCAGATTTGGAGCTGACATTGTTGAATTCTTGGATTATGTAAAACATGTTGACTTTATTTATTGATTTTTTGAAAGCATTAAATGCACTAAAAAACATTTTATTGTAAATCTTTAAGAGATTTGAGATGATTCTAGAAAAGGAGCTGAAGAACATAAAGCGGGTAGATTCAATGAATCTGACCTAACCCTAAGATTTGCAAAGGTGATTAAGTGAAAAAAGATGATTATTAAAAGAAACCTAAGATTGGATGTGAAAAGTATGGGTGAATAGAGAATGTTGGAAGATCAGAAAGTTTATTGACTATATAAGCAAAAAAGGCTGAAGGAGAAGTATGGTGGTTGCTTGAAGAAAAGTTCCAAGTAGATTAGAGATGGAAATGGCAAAGTGTCAAAGTCAGTAACACAAAATTATTATACGGAATCGAAACTGATATTTGCAAAGTGATTTGTATGTTTTTTAGATCAATATTGCTGCTACTTTCTAACCATTGTAATAGTCAAAATCCTTTTAATAGAGGTTGACTTAACAGTCATTTGATAAATCCTTTGAACAAGGTTGCATTCTAATGGAATGTATGTAAGTCCTATAACAAGGATCACTTTTGACAAGGTGATTAAATCCTTTAACCGGGTCTCACCTAAGAGTGTGTATTGTAACCTTTGATAGGGTTGGCATTTAACCGAGCTCACTTCAGAAGAGTGAAAACAATAGTAGCATGTTACAAAGTGGTTTTTCCCATATTGGGTTTCCACTATAAATCCTAGGGTCAATACTTGTGTGAATGTTATGGTTTGAACATTTCTGTGTTTTACAAGTTAGATACACTTGGGTAGTGGACTACATTGTTGTATGTTTATATTATTGAATTAGTGATGACCAAGTTCATTTTATTGTTAGATTTGATTCAAAGTAAAGGATTTGAAGTTTGTTTCTATACATCAAGACCTGAGAACAACTAATTCATCCCCCATCTCTATTGTTCTAAATCATATTAACAATTGGTATCAGAGCTATGTTTCTTATTATTGGTGTTTACAGAAGTCAAGTTTAAAGAGGCTTGAAGCAAATGATCAGGATGTATAAGGAGGTACCAAAGCTGAATAAGGAAAACTTCCCTACATGGAAAAGCTTGATGAAGCTGCATTTGGCCGATATTGGTGACTCTGCAAAGTACTACATTGAGAATGACTTTGTCTCACCTGTCACACCTTTGCGTGCTAAGGAAATGAGAGCTAAGCAAGAACATGACCAGGTAATGCTGGAAATTGCATCTGCCCTAACCTATCCAGAATTTGAAGATGTTAAAGATTGCACAAGTGCCAAGGAAATGTGGGACACTCTTACAAAGATCTATGGTGGTGACTTAAATGTACTGAAAGGAAAGGCTGAGAGTCTCAGAGGTAAGTTTGATGAGATGAGAATGCAAGAAGATGAAAATATTGCACAATATTGTGGTAGAATAAAAGAAGTTGTAAATGCTATTAGAGGTGCAAATGGGATTATTGATAATGAAACTATAATTAGAAAAGTGCTAAGGACTTTGCACCCTATATATGCTATCAAGATCTCTACTATTCAAGAATCTAGATGTAACTCTACTAATGTGCTTACTTTGGAAACTTTGGTTGGCAAGCTTACTACTTTTGAACTTTCTAACTATGACAGTTTCACTATTGGTAATATTAGTAATGTTGAATCTACTTTCAAGTCACAATTAGTTCTGAACAAGCCTAAGAAGGAGAAAGAAAAATGCATCAGTGAAAGTGAAAGTGAAAGTGAAAGTGAAAGTGAAAGTGACAATGACACTTTTGATGAAGAACTTGAAAATCTAGAAGCTCTTATGGCTAGAAGACTGAGAAGGAGAAAAGGAAAGTATAAAGGTAAACTCCCTATTATATGTTTTGCATGTAATAAAGTTGGTCATATAGCTGCTAGATGTCCTGACAGGAAGGATAACGATGATGAAAGACAAAGAAAACACAAAGATAGAAAGGATGACAGAAGCTACTGAAGGTTCAATGACTACAAAAGTGATGCAGGAGCATCCTGGGTGTAAGAACAATCTTGCATCACCCAAAAATATTTATGTTTTTATTCAATAAGGGTTATTTTGTGCAGAGCTACTATTTATGGAAAGTTACTATTTTTGGTAATTTTTGTATGTGCTCAGAATGATCTGATTTCTTTCTTGGAGGTTCATTTTGGTCATATAAGTCTGCCAGTAAAGTTTCATTGCCAGATCAAGTGTACATTGGAAGATATTGAAGATTTTCGGTATTGGCAGCAGGGTACAGAAACTTTGAACTCAATTTTGAAGGCTTTAGAGGCCCCGGATGAGGTCAAAAATTTGGGTGACGGGCGCTTGCGCGTGTCAAGCCTGTAGAGCGCTTCGTGGCATTTTCGAAATGGGGTTATAATAGCCGAGCGGGTCAACGGGTGATGACTTATGGTCTTCGGAAGTTGGGCCACCTGAAATGGCAAAAAATAATTTTCTTCAAAATTTCTGTTCGGGTTTCAAAGGTTATCTTGAGCCGACTATGATGTAATGAAATGTAAAATAAAATAATTCTAAGTTTGGTCGGCCTTATTGGCTAAAATTCTGGAACTTTCCCAGGCGGTGGAAAATTGCCTATATAAGGAAGGCTGTATTATTGTCTTAGGCAGTTCAGAATAGTTCTGGGTAGTAGATCTGGGTAATAGTTCGAGGCTTTGTCCTACAGAATATTGTAAGGGAATGCCCATGTGGCTTTGCATATTGTAATTCTGAAAGTTTGTAATTCCACATTTGTGGAGATAATAAGAAGCCAATTTTCTGTTCTTGCATATTGTTGTTGTTTCTCTATATCTGTTATGTGTTTGTGGTATTAAGGGGAGCACCCTTCATCAGGTGGTATCAGAGCAGGAGTTCTTGAGTGTGTAAACAGATCGCCGACTGTGAGGCAGTTTGCACCAGGACCGTGGCTAGGGTTTCAGCGCGCATTGCGAAAATGCCTCCACGAAGGGAACGTGGCGGAAGAGCTGGTGTTGTAACACCTGAGGTTAGAGAGCTGCAGAGACAAGTGCGAGCATTACAAGAAGAGATTCATAGAGGAATGAATCTTAATGTCAGAGACGAAAGCGAGGATGAAGCCGAAGAAGAATATTAAGAAGGAGAAGTTGAAATTGTGAACCAGGAGGAAGAAGGACTTTTTCGAGCGATTTCCAAGATTGGGAAAAGACCTAAGATTGAGGTTCCTACATTTTCTGGAAATCTTAACCCAGAGGAATTGATCGACTAGATCAATGAATGTGAGGAATATTTTGAGTATGAAGATGTTGAGGATCCTGATAGGGTCAAATTTGCGAAGGCCAGACTCAAAGGTCATGCGAAGTTATGGTGGCAAGAGATTCAGTTGGAGCGAAATAGAAGGGGAAAGGAGAAAATCACGAGATGGGATCAGATGGTGGATAAATTGAAGCGACAGTTCATTCCTGTTGATTATGAGCTTGACCTACTAAAGAAAATGTAGAGTTTGAAGCAATCAGGAAGATCTGTTCAAGAGTATACGGAGGAGTTCTATCGACTCCTCATCAGAATAGGCCATGCCGAAGCTGATAAGGAGAAAGTTGCCCGATACCTTAATGGGTTAAGGCCAAGCATTCAGGAGGAGTTGAATCTGGTTCGAATGAATAGTATTGAAGAGGCATACCAGTTTGCCCTAAAAGTAGAGGAAAAGTTAAACAAGAAGTTTGAGAGCAGATAAAATGGAAGAGGTCGTGGTGGACGATCTGGTGGACGGTCATATGGTGGCCGAAATGAAGATCCGAAAAAGAAGGATGAGGCTAGTAGCAGTCAGAATCAGAGAGGAAACAATTCCAATCACTTCCAGGATCAAAATAATAGAGATCAAAGAGGAAGGGGAAGAGGACAAGGATCTGGAAGAGGTGGCTTCCGTGGAACATGTTTTCACTGTGGAGAAGAAGGTCATAGGGCATTTGAATGTCCTCAGCGCCAAGGTAGAACGGACAGGAGAAATGAAGGCCAGGCCAGAGTTGCACATGTAGATGAAGATGCCAGATCATCAAATTCTGAAGATGCTGAAAGAGGAGAAACGTTGATTAACAGAAGAGTCCTGTTGAGTGGTGAGAATGAACCTGAGCAAAGGAGGAGCTTGTTTCACACCAGGTGCAAGTGTGAAGGTAAATGTTGTGATGTGACCATTGATAGTGGGAGCACTGACAATTTGGTGTCAGAAGAGATGGTGACAAAGTTGAAGCTCAAGAGACAAAAACACCCACATCCATATCGGATTGCCTGGGTACAAGATGACCACAAGGTCATGGTCAATGAACAATGCCTAGTGAAGTTCAAGATTGGCGGATACCAAGATGAGGTATTGTGTGATATCATCTCTATGGATGCATGTCATATGTTATTGGGTAGACCGTGGTAGTTTGACAGATGTGCTGTACACGATGGTCATGCGAATACCTATTCCCTGACAAAGGATGGAGTGCGACATAAGCTAAAGCCATTGAAGGAGACCGAAGAAAAGGTATGTGGTAATGCAAGAATAACATTTGTTGATGGAAGGAAATTCCTAGATGGTATGAGGCATGAGCATGTATGTTTTGCTTTAATTCCAAAAGCTGGTAAAGAGGAAGTAGAAGATGTTCCTGTAGAAGTTGCAGATTTGTTGAATGAGTTTCAGGATATTGTATCCGATAACGTGCCTGATGGGTTACCACCAGTCAGGAAGATCAGTCATCAGATGGACTTGATCCCAGGAGCGAGTTTGCCGAATAAGGCAGCACACAGAATGACACCTGCAGAAAGTGAGGAGTTGAACAGACAAGTACATGAGTTGTTACAGAAAGGATTGATTCAAGAAAGTCTGAGTCCCTGTGCTGTACCAGCGGTATTAGCACCAAAGAAGAATGGAGAATGGAGGATGTGTATAGATTCTAGGGCAATAAACAAGATCACAATCAAGTACAGGTTTCCATTGCCATGAATGGATGATATTATGGACTGTTTGAGTGGAGCTGTGTATTTTTCGAAGATAGATCTGAAAAGTGGATATCATCAGATTTGGATCAGAGAAGGAGATGAATGGAAGACTGCCTTCAAGACAAAGGAAGGACTATATGAGTGGTTAGTCATGCCTTTTGGGCTAACCAATGCACCGAGCACTTTCATGCGGCTCATGAACGAAGTTCTGAAAGAATTTCTGGGTAAGTTTGTTATTGTTTACCTAGATGATATTTTGATCTTTAGTAAGACATTGGATGAGCATATGATGCATATTCGTATGGTATTTGAGAAGTTGAGAGAAGAGAAATTGTTGATTAATTTGAAGAAGTGCGGTTTTGTGAAGAAAGAGTTAGTGTATTTGGGATTTGTAGTTTCAGCAGAAGGTCCGAAAATGGACCCAGAGAAGGTACAGGCTATTCTTGAATGGCCTACTCCGAGGAGTGCTACTGAGGTAAGATCTTTTCATGGTCTAGCTAGCTTTTACAGAAAGTTTATCAGAAATTTTAGCAGTATTTGTGGACCCTTGACTGAAACAATGAGAGGGGATAGAAAAGAGTTTAAGTGGACTAATGGGGCAGAAAAAAGTTTTCAATTGTTGAAACAAAAAGTTACAGAACAACCAGTTTTAGCACTTCCAGATTTTAATAAGGTGTTTCAAGTAGATTGTGATGCTAGTGGTACTGCAATAGGAGCTGTTATGAGCCAAGAAGGTAAACCTGTTGCTTATTTCAGTGAGAAGTTAAATGATGCCAAGAGGAAATATTCTGTTTATGATCAAGAATTTTATGCTATAGTTCAGGCATTAAAGAAGTGGAGACATTATCTGCTTCCTAAGGAGTTTGTTTTGTATACTGATCATCAAGCTTTGCAATATTTGAATAGTCAAGGAAAGTTGAATCAGCGGCATTTGAAATGGGTTGAGTTTTTGCAGAGTTATACATTTGTTTTGAAACACAGGAGTGGAAAGTCTAATAGGGTTGTAGATGCTCTTAGCAGAAGGCAACTATTGCTGACAGAAATGCAGATTGAAGTGGTTGGTTTCAAGGAACTCAAGAATTTGTATCCAGAGGATCCTGATTTTGGTGAAGCTTGGAAAGCTTGTACAGAACCTGTTACTCTAGACAGGACGAAATGGCTGGATTTCATCATCCAAGATGATATGCTATTGAGAGGGAGTCAGTTGTGCATTCCACGAAGTTCTATGAGGGATAATCTCATCAAGGAGAAGCATAGCGGAGGATTGGCTGGACATTTTGGTCGTGACAAAACCCTTTCTTTGGTTAGTGAAAATTATTATTGGCCACAATTGCAACAAGATGTGAAGAAGTTTGTACAGAGTTGTAGAGTATGTCAGATGGCAAAAGGAGTGAAGCAGAATACAGGGTTGTATCAGCCATTACTTGTACCAGAGAAGCCTTGGGAGGATATCAGCATGGACTTTGTTCTTGGCTTACCGAGGACACAACGGGGACACGATTCAATTTTTGTGGTAGTTGATAGATTTTCAAAGATGGCACATTTTATTCCCTGCAAGAAGACTAATGATGCTGTTCATGTAGCAGAATTGTTTTTCAGAGAAGTAGTGAGACTTCATGGTTTGCCAAAGACCATAGTTTCAGATCGGGACACTAAGTTTGTTGGATATTTCTGGCGTACATTGTGGAAGAAGTTGAAGACAGATTTGAAGTTCAGTTCATCACATCATCCACAGACTGATGGACAGACAGAGGTGGTGAATAGGAGTTTGGGGAATTTGCTGAGATGTTTGGTTGGAGATAAGCCAACAGGATGGGATTTGATTTTACCACAGGCTGAATTTGCATACAATAATTCTGTCAACAGGAGCACTGGTAAATCACCATTCCAGATTATATATGGAAGTAGTCCAAGAAATGCATCTGAATTGAGGAAGATAGATAAAGGAGAAATAAGTAGTGCTGAAGCTGAGGATTTTGCAGAACACTTGAAGAACATCCATGGGGAGGTGAGGAAGCATATTACCAAGATGAACGCACAGTATAAGGTTAAGGCAGATGAGAAAAGGAGGTATAAGGAATTTTAGGTTGGTGATGAAGTCATGGTTCATTTGTGGAAGGAGCGGTTTCCAGTTGGTACATATAACAAGCTGAAAATGAAAAAGTTTGGACCATGTAAGATATTGAAGAAACATGATTCAGGAAACGCATATGAGGTAGAATTGCCTACCGAGCTAAATATTTCACCAATGTTTAACATTTCAGATCTGATAGAGTATCATGAAGGAGGTGTTGAAGATGAGATCACAGTAGCACAGTGGAGTATTCCAGCAACTAGTTCAGACACTAAGGAGATTGAAGATATACTGGACAGTCGTGTTGGCAGAAGCACAAGGAACAGGACATATGAAGAATATCTAGTCAAGTGGAAAGGACGACCTGTTGAAGATTCATCATGGCTAACAAAGGAGGAGGTTAACCGTCTTGGTTTTCCTCTGCACACCTGAGTCGTGACAGGGTCACTTCTCAAATTACCCCGGGTGTCTGATGCAGGAGCATCCTGGGTGTAAGAGCAATCTTGCATCACCCAAAAATATTTATGTTTTTATTCAATAAGGGTTATTTTGTGCAGAGCTGCTATTTATGGAAAGTTACTATTTTTGGTAATTTTCGTATGTGCTCAGAATGATCTGATTTCTTTCTTGGAGGTTCATTTTGGTCATATAAGTCTGCCAGTAAAGTTTCATTGCCAGATCAAGTGTACATTGGAAGATATTGAAGATTTTTGGTATTGGCAGCAGGGTACAGAAACTTTGAACTCAATTTTGAAGGCTTTAGAGGCCCCGGATGAGGTCAAAAATTTGGGTGACGGGCGCTTGCGCGTGTCAAGCCTGTAGAGCGCTTCGTGGCTTTTTCGAAATGGGGTTATAATAGCCGAGCGGGTCAACGGGTGATGACTTAAGGTCTTCGAAAGTTGGGCCACCTGAAATGGCGAAAAATAATTTTCTTCAAAATTTCTGTTCGGGTTTCAAAGGTTATCTTGAGCCGACTATGATGTAATGAAATGTAAAATAAAATAATTCTAAGTTTGGTCGGCCTTATTGGCTAAAATTCTGGAACTTTCCCAGGCGGTGGAAAATTGCCTATATAAGGAAGGCTGTATTATTGTCTTAGGCAGTTCAGAATAGTTCTGGGTAGTAGATCTGGGTAATAGTTCGAGGCTTTGTCCTACAGAATATTGTAAGGGAATGCCCATGTGGCTTTGCATATTGTAATTCTGAAAGTTTGTAATTCCACATTTGTGGAGATAATAAGAAGCCAATTTTCTGTTCTTGCATATTGTTGTTGTTTCTCTATATCTGTTATGTGTTTGTGGTATTAAGGGGAGCACCCTTCATCAAAAAGAAAAGGTAAGAAATCTTGTTACATTGCTGAAGAAGAAACTGACACTGATAGTGATGACTTTGAAATTGAGGTAGTCTATGTTGTAATGAAATATGAATCTGATGAGAATGAGAAAACTGCATTAATTTCCTATGTGAACAAGAATGATAAATGGATCATTGACAGTGGTTGTTCACATCACATGACTAGTGACAAGAGTAAATTTGAGACCCTACATCATTATAGAGGTAAAAGTGTAACATTTGGTAATGATGCACCATGTCCTATTAAAGGAAAAGGTTTGATTAAGTTGACTAATAAGATATCTTGTGATAATGCATATTGGGTTGAAGGTCTTAATTATAATATGATAAGTGTTACTCAGCTCAATAGAATAGGTTACCGAGTGGAATTTCATCACAAGAAAGCTAAGATATTTGATGCTACTGGTGAACTGATTGGAAGTGGAGAACAGACTAAAGGTAATTTGTTCTATCTTGACCTATCTAAAGAAACATGTATGGTTGCACAACTTGATGACATTTGGTTATGGCACAAGAGGCTATGTCATGTTAACTTTGACAATCTGGTAGAAATAAGTAAGAAGAAGAATGTAAGAGGTCTACCTAAATTGAAGAAACCTGAGAATGTGATGTGCAAAGAATGTCAGTTAGGAAAAATGACAAAGTCAAGTTTTAATAGAAAATATTTCATTTTTGAGAACATTTTAGATTTGGTTCATACTAACCTTTGTGGACCTATGGGTATACAAAGTTACTGTGGTGCTAGATATTTTATCTTTTTTGTTGATGATCATACCAGAATGATGCATGTAATGTTTCTAAAAGAAAAATCTGAAGCTTTTCAATTCTTTAAGTGGTATTTGGCTAAGGTTGAGAAGGAGACAGGTAGGAACCTGAAATGTCTTAGATCTAATCGAGGTGGAGAATTTACATCAAATGAATTCAATCTATTTTGCAATGAAAAAGGAATTAAAAGACAGATGTCTGCACCAAGAACACCTCCACAAAATGGTATAGCAGAAAGAAGAAACAGATCTATATTGGATTGTGCAAGAACTCTATTGATTGAAAAGAATGTGGTACAGAAATACTGGAAAGAAGCTATAAGCACTGTTGGCTACACTCTTAACCGGGTACAGATCAGGAAAGGTACAAATCTGACACCCTATGAATTATGGCATGGACATGCACCGAGTGTTAAATACTTTAGAATCTTTGCAAGAAAATGCTACATATTAAAAGATACTAGGAATGGAAAAATTGATGCTAAAAGTGATGAAGGTATATTCCTAGGGTATTCCAAAAAAAGTAAAGCTTATAAGTGTTTGAACTCTAACACTAACAAAATTGTGGAAAGTGTGAATGTAAAAGTTGATGAGTATAGAAAGAAATGAAGCTGACAACAAAAGAGAACCAGAAGATTACAGATCTTTTGTATATATTGAAGAATTAGAAGAAGCAAGTAACAAACTTGCACCTGATGTTGAGTCTCAGGTAAGCAATGTCGAGTGACAGGAAGATGATGTTGAGTATCAGGAAAATAGTGCCAAGAGAGAACAAGAACATGTTGAGAGATAGGATAATGCTGTCGAGTATCAGGAAGGGGTTGCCGAGCATTCAGAAGCTGAATCAAAAAATATTGTTGAGGAACCTGATGAAAAGGAGAAAAATGTTGAACCAACTTTGGAAAAATATGTAAGAAGACATCACAAGCCTGAATAGATAATTGAAGACAAAAATACTAGAATTCAGACCAAAAGTAAGACAAAGGATCCAACATGCTTACTATGTGAATTTGAGCCCAAGTCAGCTAGAGAGACATTAGAAAATGAAGATTAGATACAAGCAATGAATGAAGATATTGACCAAATAGAGAAGAATGATACTTGGACTCTAGTGCCGAGACCTGAAAACAAAAATGTTATAGGAACAAAGTGGGTGTTTCGAAATAAGATGAATGAAAATGGTGAAATAACTAGGAACAAAACTAGGCTGGTATGCAAAGGCTAGGCACAAGAAGAAGTAATTGATTATGGGGAGACATTTTCTCTTGTAGCTAGACTAGAAGGAGTAAGAACTCTGCTTGCATATGCTGCTTATAAAGATTTCAAGGTATATCAAATGGATGTGAAGTCTGCATTTTTGAATGGTATACTAGAAGAAGAAGTTTACATAGAACAACCAGAAGGTTTTATTGATCCAAATAGAAGACACATGGTATGAAAATTAAACAAAGCATTATATGGACTGAAACAAGCTCCCAGAGCATGGTATGAGAGGTTTCATAACTACTTGATACATATTGGATTTTCCAAGACAAACGGCACAAGCAATCTATACATGAAAGATGAAGAAGGTAAAGGTATCTTGTTGGCAAAAAATTTTGTGGATGATATTATTTTTGGTGTGTAGATGCCTTGTGTAAAAGATTTTCAAATGAAATGCAAACTGAATTTGAAATGAGTATGTTTGGTGAGATCAAATTCTTTGTTGGTTTACAAGTATATCAGATGATGAAAGGAATTTTCATTACACAGTCTAAATATGTTAATGAGATACTGAAAACTTTTGGACTGGAAGATTCTAGACCAATAAGTACTCCTGTGGCTACTAGACAAAAGTTATCTACAAATGATGATGCTGCAGAAGTGAACTAGACTTTGTACAGATCAATGATTGGAAAATTGTAGTATGTTGTACATAGTAGACTAGATATTGCATTAGTTGTTGGGATTGTGGCAAGATTCTCTACTAATCCTAAGGAAACACACATGATGGTTCTGAAAAGAATTATGAGATATCTGAAAGGAACTGTTGATTATGGACTATATTAAAAGAAGAATGACAAATTTGAACTAAGAGTTTATACAGATGCTGATTGGGCAAGAAATGTAGATGATAGAAAGAGTACTAGTGGTGGAGCTTTCTTTCTTGGATAGAGACTAGTCTCCTAGACAAGCAAGAAACAAAATTGCATTTCCCAATCTACTGCCGAGGCCGAGTATGTTGTTGCTACAATAAACTGTTCAAATTTGGTATGGATAAAACAATTGTTGGTAGGCATAAAAGAATAAATCACTGAACCTATTGTTATTCTCTATGATAACACAAGTGCTATCAATATTTCTAAGAATCCAATGATGCATACTAAGACCAAGCACATAGTAATCAAGTATCACTACTTGAGAGAATTGGTACAAGATAAAGAAGTCTGAATGGAATATGTGAATACAAAGGAACAATTAGCAGATATATTCACTAAACCTTTACCAAGAGAAGCACATGAATACTTGAGAAGTCAATTAGGGTTTCTTCCCCTAACTGAGGCTGCCTAGTCAAGCTAGGAGCACTGCATCAAATGTGCAATAGAAGATTATTTGACAAATTGATGTAGAAGATTGTCACACGTTAGGACTGGCCTAGAGTTGTGAAAAGAGAAAAGACACAGAATCAATCATAAGCAAGATGACAGAGGGAGAAACACTGAGTTGCACAAATAATATTTACATATGATGGATGTTATAGTTGTTGCTTTGGCATTTTTGTCAAAGAGGGAGATGAACTAAGATGATATAATAACCACATGAACATGAAACTGAGTTGCTAAACTGAAATGAAAGATAAGGATAAAGGGAGATTTGATACTTTTGACAGTCGCAGAAGTAAGGCTTATAAATTTTGATTCAAAATGAAGCTAAGGATATTGCAAATTTTTCTGATGGACAGATAAGATTTTTTTTTGGATTGGTTAGTAATCCATGTGTTATTAGGTGATATCATATGGTGTTGCCATCAATGCCAAAGAGGGAGATTGTTGGAAACTACAATTGAAACAATTGTTGTATTGTCATTGATGTCAAACCTTAACTGGTAAGACTATTGCTACTTAGGAAAGTACTATATCTATTGTATTGTTGTGAAGGATGCGGGCAAGGTTGGTAATAATAGCACCTAAGGAAAGGTTGAGTTATCTTGATACTACAAAGTGTACTTGACTATGTTGTACAATGATGAGATATTGTATTGTTTATCTTAGTAAGTTTGAAAACTAAACTGTTAGGCTTAACCAAGAAAAAATGGAGAAATCATGTTTAAGATGAGTGATGTTAGTGTCGATCGAGTCAGTGTATGCTAAGAAAAATTCTAGTGTCGATCGAGCATTAGTTAATTGCCGAGGAAGACAATATAAGCCGAGGAGATATTTTTAGTAATGACCAAGCTTTCTACATGAAGACCGAGTAGTTGATCATAGTATTGACCGAGCATCAGCAATTTTATATTTGAAGAGAATTCAGATTTGGAGCTGACATTGTTGAATTCTTGGATTATGTAAAATGTGTTGACTTTATTTATTGATTGTTTGAAAGCATTAAATGCGCTGAAATTTTTTTTATTGTAAATCTTTAAGAGATTTGAGATGATTCTAGAAAAGGAGCCAAAGAACATAAAGTGGGTAGATTCATTGAATCTGACCTAACCCTAAGATTTGCAAAGGTGATTAAGCGGAAAAAGATGAGTATTAAAAGAAACCTAAGATTGGATGTGAAAAGTATGGGTGAATAGAGAATGCTGGAAGATCAGAAAGTTTATTGACTGTATAAGCAGAAAAGGTTGAAGGAGAAGTATGGTGGTTGCTTGAAGAAAAGTTCCAAGAAGATCAGAGATGGAAATGGAAAAGTGTCAAAGTTAGTAAAACAACATTATTGTACAAAATCAGATCTGATATTTGCAAAGTGAGTTGTATGTTTTTTAGATCAATATTGTTGCTGCTTTCTAACCATTGTAACAGTCAAAATCCTTTTAACAGAGGTTGACTTAATAGTCATTTGATAAATCCTTTGAATGAGGTTGCATTCTAATGGAATGTATGTAAGTCCTATAACAAGGCTCACTTTTAATAGGGTGATTAAATCCTTTAACCGGGTCACACCTAGTAGTGTGTATTGTAACCTTTGACAGGGTTGGCTTTTAACCAAGCTCACTTTAGAAGAGTGAAAACAATAGTAGCATGTTACAAAGTGGTTTTTCCCATATTGGGTTTCCACTATAAATCATAGTGTCAATACTTGTGTGAATGTTATGGTTTGAACATTTCCGTGTTTTACAAGTTAGATACAACTAGGTAGTGGACTACATTGTTGTATGTTTCTATTATTGAATAAATGATGACCGAGTTAGTTTTATTGTTAGATATAATTCAAAGTAAAGGATTTGAAGTTTGTTTTTATACATCAGGACCTGAGAACAACTGATTCACCCCCCCCTCTTTGTTGTTCTAAATCATATTAACAACTACAGGACAAGTTAATAACAGTAAGCATAAATTGATGAATTATAAGCGTGACTATTATTTAAAATTGCGGAGCAAAGCGTAAAGATAGGTGATAACTAATTTTTGATAAGCAGTACTCCTTGAGTCATTGGCGTGACTTCAAGCATTAAAGGCATGAATTCTTTGTCTCATAGGTGTGAACTAATGATTTCTAGGAGACTGTGAAATAATTAAGACAAAATAGAAGTTATATGCCAGGCATGAATAGTCAGCTAATAGGTGTCAGTACAAAGATCATAAGCAGTAGTAAAATGACTACAGGAATGAGTGAATCTCTTGTAGGTGTGACTTTACCTATTTCCTGCAAAATATTGACGGAAAATAGATAATACAAGCATGCAAATTATGATGAAAATGATGAAATGAGGCCTAGGGCCCCATGGTGGGTGCCATTTGTGTGTGTATGTTTAACACCTTCATGAAATTAAGATCTAATAGCAACAATTCTAAGTAAATACAATGCAAATCTATTTAAAAATGAAGCTAAGATCTATGTCATCTCATGGATCTCTAGAAAGAGGTGGTAAGTGATGCTCTTAGCTCAAATCTCCACTAGCGACACTTCTAAAATGAGAATGTATGTTGTTCTATGCTTCTACAGTGCTTCTATGAAGATTCTACAATGCTTCTAGCTCAAATTGACACAATTATAATGCAAATACTCTTAGAATGCTCTTCAATTGCCTATAGTAACAATGCCTTGAAAATGAATTTTTAAGATGGGAATTGCTCTCAAAATGCTTCATACTTATAGTAAAATCCCAAGGGTGGGGGGTGGAATGAAATAACCGTGATCAACCCTTGGTTGAGTCAAATACTTTGCTTTGTTCATAAATGGGGGGACAATGAGGGGACAATCCTTTAAAAGGTCTCAAAGCTTTGGACACTTTAAAGGTTTGAGTGATTTGTGTCTTTTTGTCCTCAATTCTTATTGGTTGCTCAACTTTGTTGAAAGATATTAGGAATTATTAAATTCAATTAAGTAATTAAATTTAGCCATGTAAGGGTAATAGGTTCATTTTGATTTTTGATTTAACAACTATACAATTAATTAATTAAAATCAATTATATAGTGTTTTTGGCCCCTTTAAGCTTTGATTTAATTATTTAACATCATTATTTAATTTTTCCTTTTCTTTAATTTGATTTGTCCAATTTGATTTAATAATTGTCTATTTTTAATGATTTGATCCATTTTGATTGATTTTAATGCATTTTGATGATTTTAGGCCAATTTGATGATTTTAGCAATTTAAAAGCACTTGCCCATTTTTTAGTGTCTACAAGAAGAACTCTAGAGGCAAGGACTTTTGATATAATCTTGTTGTTGTTTTTATTCATGCTACTTTTTTTATTTTCTAGGTCATGCTATATTCGTGTTGGTGAATCTTTTTGAGTTGTGTGATCAGATTCATTGATTTGTCTATAGCTTGTAGATGTCCTTAGCTGATTGTTGAGTTATCATGTAGAGAAGATTTGAGGCATGATCTTTGGATTGTGGTGTGTTCATGGATGGATATTTGGGTCCTAGATATGCTTTATCCAACATGTCTTGGATCACATTGTGAATTGTGTATTACTCTTTGTAATATTTTGTTATTAGGTCCCTAGCCAACCTAGTTGTGATAAGTTGATGTAATGTATTTAAATATGTAAACTTAAAGATCGATAGCAGGTGTGGCTATGATGAATGTGTGAGATACTAGATAAAGTAATGTTAGTGGTTGTTCAAAGAGGTAGGATTAGAATTTAAAATAAATTCAGATCATATTTGTACTTCATTGGTGGTATATTGACATGAATCGAATGCTATCAATCAATTCATCAAATTAGTGGATTGCTCTCCACAGTGCATTGTAGTCCATCTTTGGGGTTGTATCCCTAATTTTATTTTAGGTTTTTACCCTTATTTATATTTGAGAAGTGATCTATAGGTAGTGAGTCTGAATGCATGTACATTCCCCATTATACCTTTAACGGGTTTTTCTGTGCTAGTACATCATCTAGTGGGTTTTTTCCCTACCGTGGTTTATCCTTTAACTAGGTTTCCATGAAAAAATCTCTAGTGTTATGTTTTCTTATGTTGATGGTTCAGATGCTTCACATTTATCTAAGTAAGGAAGTTAAGAACTGATAAAAAATAATTGACACAACGGTTTTGGACACAACCAATTCACAACCCCTCAGTTGTGTGTGTTGTCTTATTTCTATCACTTTAGAATGTGAAGACTCAACACCCTCATCTATATGTGAAACTCTTTCATGGCCATCTACTCTCTTATTTTTCCTATATTGATGTTTAGGAAACTCATAAGCTTGATGTCCTTCTTCTCCACACTAGAAACATGTTCCACATGATCCTCCTCTTCTCAGTCCTCACCCTCTTTCTCTTCCTCTGTGATCTCCATTATTTTGATTATGATAATGATAAGAATTATTTCCCCTTTGATTCTGACTTCTACTAGATTCATCATTCTTCTAATTTTCATTTCAGCCTCCATAAGATTTTCCACATGGATTTCCATCATAACCTCTTCCATTTTTCTTTCTCTCAAACTTTTTGTTTAATTTTTTTCTACATTCAAGAAAAATTGATATGAATATTCAATGGTATACATTCTTACCATTATCAACTCTTCTTGAATGCTTGGCCTCAACCCATTAATGTAATATAAAACCTTCTCCTTGTTGGCTTTAGAATGACCTATTCTGATTAGGACTTGATAGAACTCTTCTATATACTCCAAGTTAAATTTTCTCTCTTTCTTTAATCCTTTCATTTTCTTTAGAAATAAATCTAACATTTAGTCCCATATTGGTATCTTCTCCTTCCCTCTTCTATTTCTCTCCAACTGAAACTCCTTCCAACAAATTTTAGCATGACCTTTGGCCTTTATGAATTTGATGCTCTCAAGGTCTTCTACTTATTCATACTCAAAATACTCTTCCATATCATTGACCTAATCTATCAAGTCTTCTAGATTAATATTTCTAGAAAATATGGAAACTTCAATTTTAGGTCTCTTTCTAATCTCAAAAATATCCTTTAAAAACCTAGCCTCGTCAAGCTCTTTGGCCATTTCGTGTTCCTCTTAAAATTTTCCTTCTTCTTTAGATTCATCCTCACTTTCATCTCTTACCTTAATATCATTTTATGTATGCATCACCTCCTATAATGTGTGTACTTATCTCTAGAGAGCTTTAGAACCCTATTTTGTCACATTCACAACTCTTCGACCATAGTTTCTTTATGGAGACATTTTTTGTACTTATGTCTGAGACCCACAACCATATTCATCATGAAAAATTCCTCACATTTAATGATCTATCTACACACTCAATAATTTCTGCTTGGATACCTCTTGATGAAGGGTACTCCCCTTACTCAACCAAACACACTCAACACAATAGAGAAATAAATATAAAACTATAAGAAAAGAACAATGGAAAGAATAAAAACACTTTCTTTCTATTATATTTAATGAAATGACATTACAATATTAAAAAAAGTAACATTCTAAAGCCATATGGGAATTTTCATTACAATAATCTCCAATATAGAGACACAATCTACACTTCTGGAACTAATCCCTAAAACCCCTTCATCCCTATATAAGTAGCATAATTATTTTCCTTAAAATATTCTAGCAAGTGAAATTTTTCTATTTTGGTACCGAACAACTCAATTTCCAAGCTTAAGTGGTTTTTCTCTCTCTTCCTTTTGTATCGAAACTTGAGTCCTGATATAACAACTTCTGGAAGTCATAACTTGTGAACCATTGACCCAATTATCTACTATAACCTCATTTTAGAATCCTCTCAAAGTACACTGTAATTAGGATAGTGAAGCCAAATCCTAGACAAGTTTCAATCTCTTCTAGAGCCTCTAAGGCCTTAAAAAATGAGTTCAAAGTTTTTCACACCACCCTACCGAAATAGAAAATTTTAATATCTTCAAAACTAAAATTGATCTTGCAATGAAACTTTATCGGCTAGCTTATATAAAAAAATAACCTTTGAGGAAGTAATTAGGAGAATCTATTCTCAACAAAAATTAATAAAAATAGAAAACTTTCCAAAAATATATTTAACCTTGCCTAAAGATAGCCCTTACTGAAAAACTAGACAATATTTTTGGGCAATGCAAGATTTATCTTACACCCTAGATAATTTAAGAGGTGACCCTTTTACATCGCAGGGGCTTAGATAAAAACCAAGGTAGCCAAACTCTTTCTTTGATAGCCATGATGAGCCTTCAATAGGTCATCCCTTCCATTTTACCAAGTACTCTTCATATTTCATGTTTCTTGTGCTTCCACCAATACAACTATCCAATATGTCTTCCATCTCCTTAGTACTTGAAGCAAGTGCTAGAATATTCTACTATTCTTTTTATATGTCATCTTAAATACTTCCTTCATGATACTCTATCAAATTTGAAAAAGTAAACATAGGTGAAATGATGAGTTCACAAGGCAACTGTACTTGATAAGCATTTCCTGAGTCTTGCTTCTTTAAGATTTTGCATGCTCCAAACTTCTTCATCTTTAAATTATTATATGTTCCCATTGTAACTATCTCATTTCTCAAATGAACCATGACTTCATCAATAATTTGAAATTCCTTATATCTCTTTTTTTGACCCACCTTAGCCTTGTATTTTATATTTATCTTATTAGTATGCTTTGTCACCTCTTCATGTACATTCTTTAGGTTTTCTGCAAAGTCTTAGCTTTGACACTACTCTTCATATACTATAATTGACATAATTATAGTATAAAAATTCTTTTTGTGGTAAAATCAAATCCCACCCCTTGGGTTTATCTCCAACCAAGAACCTCAATAGATTTCCCAAAATCGTATTCACCACTTTTATGTGCCCATCAGCTTGTGGATGTTGCACTAAGATGAACATCAAATTTGTCTTTATCTTTTTCCACAATGTCCTCCAAAACTATCCAACAAACTTAGTGTCACAATCTGAAATGGTGCTCTTTGGTAGGCCATGTAGTCTCACCAGATCTCTAAAAAACATTTATGCCACATGAAAAACATCATTATTCTTTTTACAAAGACTAAAATATTCCATCTTTGAGAACATGTCCACCAACACAAAAAGGGAATCATGTCTTGTTTGAGTCCTTGGAAAATCAAGAACAAAGTCCATACTACTATCCTCTTGTGGCTTCTCTGGTGCTAGCAATGACTGATATAACCCTATATTATGTTTGGTTTGTTTGCCTATCTAACATATTCTATAGCTTCACACAAAATTATTAACATCTTTTTGTAATTGTGGCCAATAATAACACCCACTAATATGAGAAATGGTTTTATGTCAACTAAAGTGTCCATCCAATCCTCCACTATGATTTTCTTTGACTAATTTTTCCCTCATGGAACAATTTTGAATGTATAATTGTCTACCTTTAAATAACATACAATATTGGATTATAAAAGCCAACCATCTAGTCATGTCTAGAGTAATAGGTTATGTGAAATCTCTCTAGGCCTCGCCAAAATTAGGATCCTCAAGATACAAACTCCTAAGTTCTTGGAGCTCAAAATCTTTGATGTGCATCTCTATCAACAAATTATGCCTCTTTCTCAGGGCATCTGCAACCCTATTAGATTTTCCACTCTTGTGCTTTAAAATAAAAGTGTAACTCTACAAAATCGTAACCCATTTTAAATGCTTTGATTCAACTTTCCTTGGATATTCAAATACTATAAAGCTTTATGATCAATAAACAAAACAAAAAATTCATGCAAAAGATAATGTCTCCACTTCCTCAATGCTGAAACTATAGCATAAAACTCCTGATCATAAATAGAATAATTTCTTTTGGCATCATTCAACTTCTTACTAAAAATAAGAAATGGGTTTACCATCTTGACTCAAAATAGCTCCAATGGCATTACCACTAGCATCACAATCTACTTGAAATAACTTATTAAAATCTAGAACTTCCAAATAGGCTAATCTATAACTTTTCTTTTCAACAAATCTAAAATATTTTCTACTCCTACAGTTTACTTGAACTGTTTTCTATCCCCTCTCATGGTTTCAGTTAAGGGTCGAAAGATACTACTAAAATTTTTGACAAATTTTTTGTAAAAGCTAGCCAAACCATTAAAAGGTCTTACCTCAATATCACTCATTGGAGTAGGCCATTCAAGGATAGCCTTTACTTTGTTTGATGTGACAAAAATTCCTACATACAATAACTCCTTCATAAAACTGACTTCTTCAAGCTAATAAACAACTTCTCTCCCCTTAACTTCTCAAATACCCAATTAATTTTCATTATATTATCTTCCAATGTCTTAATAAAGATCAAAATATCATCTAGGTAAACAATAAAAAATTTACTCAATTTTTTTTAAATACCTCATTCATGAACCACATGAATTTTCTTGGTGTATTGTTTATCCCAAAGGGTATGAGTAACCACTCATACAAGCCCTCCTTTGTCTTGAAGGTCATTTTCCATTCATCTTCTTCTCTAATTCAGATTTGGTGATATTTACTTTTCAGATCTGTCTTTTTGAAATATTTTCTCCACTTAAATATTCCATAATGTCATCTATGCTTGGAAAGGGAAACCTATACTTGATAGTGATCTTATTTATAGCCCAAGAAATGTTACACATCCTCTATTCTCCAATTTTCTATGGTTCTAGTAATATTAGTACAATGCAGGGACTCAAAATCTCTTGAATCAACCCCTTCTGCAACAATTCTTTCACTTGTATGTTTAACTCTTCACTCTTCACTGGATTCATTCTATGGGCTTCCTTATTCAATAAATTGGACCCAAGAATCAATTCCATTTGATCATTAATATTTCTTATTGGTGGAAATCCATCAGGTATATTATTATATATAATATCTTGAAGCTCATCCAAAAAATATACAACTTCCATAAGTACATATTCTACTTCCTCTTTATCAACTTTTGGAATTAAAGAAAAACAAATATGCTCATTCTTCATTCCTTCTAGGAACTTCCTTCCATCAACTAAACATATTATTGCACTACATACATTTTCCTTTGTTTCCTTCAACAGCTTCAACTTGTATCAAAATTCATCCTTTATCAAAGAATAGGTATTTTATTACCCATCATGTACTGTATGATGATAAAATGGCCATGGTCTCCCTAGAAACAAATGATAAGCATCCATAGGCATAATATTACAGTACAATACCCCATTATGATAATTTCTAATTTTTAACTTTAGTAGATATTTCTCATTGACCAAAGCCTTGTGGTCCTTTTTCAACCAAGAAATTTGGTAGGGAGTTTGATAATTCCTTCTATCCAATTCAATTTAATAATGGTTTCCTATAAACCTAGGTTATCATTATTACCACAAACAATAATGATGTTTCATACCTTACCATTAGACTAACTGTTAGACATATTGAGATATGTTGTTGGCATTGTTTTCATTAATGTCAAAACCTCCATACTGGTTTTCTGATAATATCAATTGGTTTTTGGTAGTATCCGTCAGATGTTTGTGGTTTCCGGTATGATATCAAGGTTTTGGTTATGCATGCAAAATATATTCATTATGTAAAAGTTTGGTGTATGGTGTTGGGTGTACTTATTTTTTGTACATCAACATGTTTCAATGATTGCAGTTGTTTGGATTTTCTATTATTACTTCTTTTTCTTATAGTGTTATTCCAAGCATTCCTACTACCTATACATTCTTGTAATTCATCATATGTTTATGGAGTAATGGTTATATCTTGTTCTAGATAGGTTTTCATCTAATCAGCCAGTTCAAATATCTTGGTGATAAAATGATGTACTTGGTTGTGGTATTCTGAAAATTGCATAATCTTTCAATAAATGTGATATGATGTGTATGTATGTTAAGTGTGACCTATATTTTTGTCTTGTAGTAATTTGTTGTAAATATTGTTTAAGTATGACCTAAATTTAAGTTTGGTGATAGTGTGTTAAATGTAATTATCTTTTATTTTGTGTAAGACATATATTTTGGCTGGGTCGACACATTTGGTTACCTTATCAAATGTATATATAAATATAGATATCATTTATATCTGGAGTGAGTGTGTTTGTATGCAAGTTAGATAGAGAACTTTATGTGATATAGTGTGTGTCTATTTTGGTATATCTAGAAGTGGTGTGTAAGAAGAAGGAAGTTAAGTGAATATTTATTGTGGTACAAAGAGATGGTATTACATTCTATGTTATAGAGGTTTGGTATATTTTGGAAGAATATTTGTACCATATCTACTATTGACGGTGATTGTGCTTTCAATTGCAACTATTTCATGCATATATGGAAGCAAGTCTATCAATTCACTTTTTTTAAGTTAAACATTTTATAATACATCTTTTATAAGGGTATTTATTCTGACTCACAATGAGCCAACCTACAGTGAGAAAAACTACCAATGAACCCTTGTAAAAATTGCCTTAACTGGTGTCACCTATACCAGTGTACATTTTATGAGAATGATCTTCTCCATGGTTTTTCCTAGTTTGGGTTTCCACGTAAATTCTAGTGCTTCATGTGTTGATGGTTTTGTGCTTTCATATTTTTATTAGTCTTAATTATTTGAATGGTTTAATTATTACTGGTCCAGTAAAAGTTTTAAAAGTTGTTTGTGATAGATAATTCACTCCCCCTCAATTATTCAACCTATCCAAAAATTGGTATTAGAGATTGGTCCCTTGTTGATATCTCTTAACCACTTGAGAGAGATCTTGGATGTTTGAATAGATGGGAGGAGAGTACTGTGTTGATGAGGATTGGAAAAACATGATGAGAAACATTGAGATTATCGAATCATAGAATAAGAAGTTGAAATAACATGAAGGAAGTGAATGCATGTATCTCAAAGATAATGGATCATATCTGGAAGTTCAGTAAAGGTGCAAGGAAGTTAGTAATGCATTTAAGGAATCAAAATAAAAGGTGGTGGGACTGTAAAAGAAGCTAAATTGTAAGAAAAATACTTCAGAATTTATCAAAGATGGGTTAAATTATAAAATAGAAGGCTTGAAGAGGAGTGAAGAAGAAATGAAGATCACCATAGAGGATTGGAATAAATATAAATAGAATCTCAAGGACATCATCAAGATGAAGTCATATAAAAGCTGGATCAAGAATTAAGGAAGCTAAAATATGAAGCTAAGGTTTGTGAGAGCAGTACTATTTTAGATTCACTTTTAGCCATGCAAAAGAATCACAAAGATAAAGAATGATTAGGGTTTATCATTGAATTTTTTGATCTAAAAGACAAAGACAAAGAGAAGGTAAGTGAAGATCAAGAAAAATCTAAGACAACAAGCAAGATCATAAATCCAAAGACTTCTACAAGAAGGCCTTTGATAAGGCAATTGAATGCTCAAAATTATTATCTTTTAATGGTTTTGTCACATTTACAATAATTTTGATCATAAGGATATTGAATATGAGATGAGGAAAGAATAGAAGGTTCAATTATTTAATTATCATAATTTTGGTCATAAAGTGAATCAATGTAGAAGTCAAGCTTGTAATCTAGTTAAGAAAAGTTGAATGAACAATATCTCTCATGGGAATTTCTATGTGTGTCACTTAATTATGGTCACAAGGCTAATCAATGTAGATGTAGGGTCCAATTAGTGAGATCGAATCAAAGGAATGTCAATTGTTTCAAATGTGGTTAGATTGGTCATTATGCTTACACATGAAAAATCGGTGGTGCTCTGGTAAATGCTGGAGATGGTAATAATGTTGCAATTTCAAGTGAATCTCATAAAATTAACATGGCATGGGAGATGTAAGATGTTGCTGGTGAAGAGAAATTTTTGGTACCAAATCTTAGTACTAACTCTTCTGGTAACTGATCTAAATACTTTGGCTCAAGGGGAGTATTAAAATTCTATATCAGTCACTTCCCTTTCTCTAAGGTGATACCAATTGCAACTAGCGAAAACTTTAGTGGCGATTATTCACCATTTGGAAAATGTTGCCTGTCGGAAACCTATGAATTGCTGAATATTTTGCCCATATGGGATTGACCCTGTCACCTCGCATTTATTAAAATTGGGTGCAATGCTTGGGTCCATGGCCCAACCATTTATTTAATTTTGTCCATTTCTTTCACATTATCGCCAATGGCGTATACATTTTGGGCATGATATATTTTTAACATTCACCTATAATTTCAAAGCAATCCCATATGGACGGCTTATATTCACCAATACATATATATATATATATATATATATATATATATATATATATATATATATATATATATATATATATATATATATATATATATATATATATATATATATATATATAGGCGGCCCCAACTTCACCAGCCTTTTTATGGACACGTGTCTCCAACCAATGGATTTTTTCCAACCTTATTACTCATACCATGGTATTGGATGACTCATAATCACCTAGGAAATAACACAAGACATGTTATAATTATGCATGCTTCACCAAATATTTGGACACCAACCTAATACCTCCTACCCAATTTGCCAAAAAAGATTAGTATAAATACATTCATACATCAGTTTTATTGTACACAATTTGGATCGGTTCGATTTGATCGATAGCGAAGTTTAGACTATTGAGTCTTGACTGCTTTGGCAAGTAGCATCTGCAATTGAATTTGAGGCAAAGGTAAGTGATTATTATTCTACAACTATGTAAACATTGTATATTATAGTTCTATTGTCGTTTGTCACTTCTTCAACAAGTAAACATTTTTTGTACATTTTTTTTCACTGGTAGGCTAGTAGCCTTTATTTCATTGAAGAATCGAGATGTCAAGCAAGAATAAGGGTAAGGCTTCGGTCTATGGGGACAGCCAAGAGAGGCCAACAAAATACAGAACCTTATCATCGTACTTTGGTCATGGTGTTGGAAATGTTTCTAGCTAAAATCAGGAAGCTACTTCATCACAAGAAGATTTTCAAGATTCACAACCTAAGGCTGAACCTACACGACATATTGAAGAAGTTAGTGAACCTGATATCTTAGATCATGATGAACTTGAAGAAGATTTTCAGTTAAATACCCGGAGTAGCCATAATGATATAATTGACTTGGATGAGACTGAGAATGTCAGAGAAGATGATGGTGTAGGGAAGAAAAGAAAATACAAATCAAAGAATGATAGAATGTGGGATCTGCCGAGGAATTTTCAAGTAGAATGGGTGTCAAAGTATCCATTCATTGAACTAGTGGATAATCCAATTAAAGGGGAGCCTCTGGTAGAATGCAGATGTAAGATTTGCAGCCAGATAAATAAGAAGGAAAAGAGGTTGTAGCTAAAAATTGACACCATAGAGAAGCATATGGGTAAAGTTTATGAAAAGAAAACCATAGATGGAGTTCAAAAATCAATGATAAGATGGAAAACAAAAGAGGAATCTCAGTATGTTAGGAATGCAAAATTATATGAATTTTAGCATAATATAAAGACAAAGCCTGGTGAAGTTAAAGGCTCTATTGAAGCTTGTTTTGGAAAAGCATTGGAAGTAGAACTAATGGGAAAATATGTTCAGTTAATTGTTGTGTTTAATATTTTGAGTAGAGGGCATCCTATGACAGACTACCCATCATTGAGTGCTTTATTACACTTTCTAAAAGTTCGTAACTATCTTAACAGTCACTGGTCAGTAAACAGTGGATGGGAATGGGCAAGTTGTCTTTCCAAGGTTGAAAAAGAGGATCTAAAGGAAAAAATTAAAGAGTCAAATTTTATTGCATTGTCTTTAGATGAGGTTACAGTAGTAGACAATACTTCCTGGGTATGCATGCATGTTTATACTAAACAAAATTTTGTTTTCCAACCTCATCTACTAACTATTGCTAAATGAGGGATAATGTGATAGCGGAAAATTTAGTTGAACTAGTAAAGAGTTCCCTAATTGAATATGGAGGTATAAATGACATGACCATTTCTAAAAAATTGGTGTGTGTTGGAGCGGATGGAGCTTCAATAATGCAAGGCCATAGGGGCGGTCTTTGTACAAAGATACAATCTTCTTGTGCACCCTACGTTACTCCCATTCACTGCATGGCCCACAGAATGAATCTAGCTTTTGGAGTTGTCAGCAAGCATGCTTCAGTACAAAAAATGAAGCTTTAATCAAAGAGCTCTACCAATACTTCTGTCAAAGTCCAAAATGATTGAGGGAATTTCAACACTTTGCCGAACGACTAACTAATGGGAACAAGCTTCTTAAGGATAATGATACTAGATGGATCTCTTTGGACAGACCAACACATCAAGTTTTTTTAGAATATCAATCATTGCTTGGTCTAATAAACTCAAGTCGTGATCAGGCAGGGCACCCAAAATTTCTTGTGTTGCTGACAATGTTAAGTAATGTAGAGACACTGTTAACATTAGCAGATCTTCTCCCCATGCTTGAGGAAATGAGAAATTTAATGAAAAAGGCCCAACAAAGAGCAATGTATATTGCAGAATATGCTTCGTTGCATAAATTGACATGTGTGACACTCAATAATCTCTATCAATTATGTGTCGATGATGTAAAATTTGCTAGTTGGCTAAAAATCATAGATTTGGACAATCTTGGTAACTTTTTAAAAATTGATTCAAATGGAGAGTTATGTGCATAAGTTCATAGAGTTGAGATACCAATGCACTACTTTACTAGGATCAATTCCGAGGAACCAAGAACAAACCCCATGAGGTGAGTATCAAGTATTAAAAGGGAAGACTTTACCAAGATTGTTGAGTCTACAACAGCTTCTATGAAGCACATTGCCTTTGATCTTTCCACATAGATTAGAGAAAGATTCCCTCCAGTCAAACTACTTGAATCCATGGCTATTGTGTTTCCTTGATATTGGAATCTAAACAGTCCGAAAGATTTTAAAACTAAGCTACTAACTTTGATAGATCATTTCTGCAAAACCAAAGAGTTAAATGGAGTAACTCTAAAAGGAATTTTAGATGCAAATCATTTGAGAGAGAAATCAGGTCATTTTTCACTAACAATGAGGGAATAATATAATATTATGTAGGACCCTCATGAAGATGGATCGGTATCAAGGCTTTGGAAAAATCTAGCTGAGAGTGAATTGTTGACTAATTCAATATCAAAATATTTCAAGCTTGCTGATTTATGTCTGACCATGATATTGGGGTTAGTGGAGGATAAGAGAGTTTTTAGTGCTTTGGGATTCCTAAAGTCAAAGCTAAGAAACAAACTAGACAAGAATCTGGAAAATTGCTTGAGGCTCTATACATCTAGGTATGAAGTCAATACTTTTCCTTACGAAAGGGCACTGAAACTGTGGAGGAAGAAATGTCAGAGAAGAGGGTTGGGAAACATTTCAAACCAAAGTGGGACTAGGAGTGGGAATGCCAGAGACAATGATGTCATTGACTCATGTATTGGTACTGGTACTGCTAGCGGTGAACATCAGTTAAGTAGTGGTATGTAGAGTGAAGAAAACATATCAAAGAACCAAGGAAGCTATGAAGTTGATGGCACTGAATCCAATGATCTCAATGATGATATGATGTGGCATCTTGAAGTTGAACCATTGTAGAAGTAGTAGGTCCTAGGTATTTATTAATCTTTTTCCTGAAGTCTACTGTCAGTTTCTATATCTCATCATCAATCATGCATAATAGCATATTCCAATGTCAAAAACATGAATGTGGTTGATAATGTCATCAAGATTCAATTCCATAATTAATAATGGTTTTCATTTGCATTATTCAGCTCATATGGTACAATTCTTGTAGATTTTTCATTATTTTTTTGAAAACATAGCAATTCATATGTTACAATCTTAGAAATACTGATTCTCATTAATTTAATTACAAATATGATACAATGTAACAATTCATTCATTAATACTAGTAAGAACACAACTCTGTCATTCTATTTAGAAAATTCAATGACTCAATACCCATTTCCAATTTGTCACATTGCCCAATTTCAATTTCATTACCCTAAGCCAATGACCCTGAATTCCCTTTTATAGAAACAAGGGAGCGACAACAGCTTCAGGTTGATTTTCCTAATGTGAAGTCTCCAAATCTAAATCAATAAGACAACTACAAGTCTACAACATCTCTACAACTATTGTTGTACATTTCTGCATTTGACAAGCTAGTTTAGTAAATTAGCATTGGCAAATTGGCAATAGCATCTACAAGACTGCAACATTGATCCTAATTCCTATTCAAAAAACAAAGTTCAAACTTGTTACTTTAAACTCAATTCTAGTATTTAGGATAATATCAAAGATATATACTAAAGATATAGAGATGATTGAAACTAAAAGTACTTTCACATACTATGATTGATGAGATGAAGATGATTCTATTAGTTTCTTTAGTATGCTCCATTCTTCATTAGTTGGAAGGGAAAAATTTGTGATGTTATAGTAAATGACCTACAACCTGGTCAACCATCCATACTTGGAAGAGTGAGTTGAAATCAATGTTCCTTCCATTACTACATTCAAATTTGTCAATGTTTTGATGCACTTTGTAATGCCTTCATGAGTCATGTCCTGAGGAAGCTTTCCTAAATCAGATGTCATTGTGTCCTCCAAATTTTTTTTGTAAGCTTCTCTTCCAGTGAAACTCGTTGATGAGTAATCAGGACCAAGACTCGAAAAACCAAGAGATATAAATTTGGTTGTTTTACTATTCATCTTGGTGAGTTTTTTCCCGAATAAGGTAAGAGTTTCCTTTGCTTCTGTTAGTTTCTGACATTTTTGAAAGATAGAGTTCACCATTATTGTTGCACCAATGTGGTCCTAAATTCCCTTTCTTGCCAAATGTTTGTCACTATTTGTGTTGATTTCTTGCATAATCTGCTTTGCAGTTTTCTATCTCTAACTAAAAAATTTGTTCTTCTCAATGTGCTCTTTTAGCTTCCCAAAATCATCTCTAAGACTTTCATTCAGTTCAAACCAATCACACAACCTATCACCAGACTTCTTTATTTTCCCCTAGAAGAATTTTTTTATTTTCTTGACTATATTATTTACATGGTCATTCAAGTTATTTTCATAATTTTTAATTGTATTATTTGTCATCTTTAGGTCTTCTCTCATTTTTGAGAACTATTGTTCACTATGTTGTTTTATTTTCTCTGCTTTCTCTTCCCACTATTTTTTTTTCACCCTCTCATTGTCCAATTCTTTCTTTAAGTTATTGTTTTCATGTCCCACATTCTCCAAGTTTTTGTATAACTTTAACGAAGAGGCTTTTTCATCCTCAAGTTTTTTTTCCCTCTATTCCAATTTTTCCCTCAGAGTTTTCAGTTATGCATCCATATGTTCTTGTTGTCCAATTGCTTCTTTAGAGGATGAATTTTTTATCCTTCTCTCTAATTCTTTGCACTTGTTTTCTATTACTTTCTCAGTTGCCTTTACATTTGCCAGGTCTGCCTTTAACTTATCTATTGTGCCCTGAAGCTTTCCTTTCTCTCTCTCCAACTTCATCACTGAACTGTAGACCACTTGGTTGGTCATTTTGGACACATTTATCTTGTCCACATTCTTAATTTTGGATAAATCCATTTGGAGGGTGCTAACTTGAAATTGAGATGGATCTAACTGACTCTCTAGTGGATTGTTATCTCCAGCTAGGGGCATAAATACCATGAATTCCATCCTATCTTTATTTGGGTCATATGTGGGAAATAACCTATTGGATGCAGGTTCTACATCATGAGCTGCAACAACTTCTTCCATCTTCATTGTCTTACTATTTTGTCTATTCCTATTTTTTCATTGTTCATAGTTAGTTACAAAATCATTGTAATGAAAATCAGGGTTTTCTGACACAATTGAATGTTTGAATGGTGAAATAGAACTTGCACTGATATACAAGCTTCCACCTATGTTTCCTGTGGTTCTGCTAATTCCACCATGAGGATTAGCAACACCCTGATCCATTACAAGTGGAGTTCTTGGATTATTCTGAGGTTTTTGTCCCCAAGGTTGGGCAATTGTTGGACTCACAGTCACCATTGGCATTGCCATTGTTGTACTAATACTTGTCATAACCTTTTTCCTCTTTACACTGCCTTGATCTCTAGGAACCATTGTTTTCATGTCTATCTATAATGACTTGTAATGTTTAGTTGTAGTTATACCCATGGTATCCATAGTTGTGGGAGTGGTAATTGATTCAAATTGAATCTAAGTGCTTGGAATAGGTGGAAATATATTTGAAGGTGGAACAAATGGAATTTACTGAATTGATGAATATGATTATTGAACTCCAAGCCCAATGCCTAGTTTCTCACCATGTTTTGGCTCAGTTGGTGGGTCAGGTACAGACCAAAGCCCTTGTCCACTGGGACCTAGACCACCAAAACCTGGGTAGCCCATTCTTTCTACAATATCTACCCCTTTGGTATATAGAATTTTTGTGGTGTCATCAACTCCTCTACTAATTGAATATACTTTACTAGATGTGGGATTCACACTAGATGTGGGATTCACAGAATCCTGGTCATGATCATCATCATCATCATAGCGGTGATATGCTTCAGCTAGATGCTCCTTATTCCACAATTTGCTAAACATTGTATCCTCTTCCACATCATAAAGATCTGAAGAGGTCTTTGTCTCGCCGAGATTCTTCCTCATTTTCCAAAAATCAAAAATTTTGGTTCGAGTCCAATAATCATCCATACATTCATTAATTAGCTCTTTTGGAATTGATATTGTAGATGGTTGAGCAGCTTTCTGGTAGAAATTGGATGATGTCATATTCACAGCCTACACTTTTCCTGTCTGTTTGTGCAATGCCATTATTTGTGATGACAATTCCTATATTGACATATTATTTTTAGCAGCATATTTCTCCATCTCTTTTTTGACCTCGTCCCAGGACTCCATGTTTTTAAATTTTTCAATCAATGACATACTTTCATGTTGACATTTTCTTGTAGAGTTCCCATTCTCTCTAAGCTTTGTTCCAATTATGTTGAGTGGATCATACTGGTAGTCACTATCAACATCAAAGCAAAAAATTGAAAAAAAGGCTTGTGCCACTTTGAATCCTCTTCTCTCAAATGTGAACCCTCCAAATGAGAAAGGCATGTAAGGAAATATAGTTTTCTTTTGCTGACCATTAAAGAGTACATATGTGCTCTCCATCTGTCATACATATTCCAATGCAAATACCCTCTCTTTTACATTTATTGGAAGTTTGTAGGGTTCTACCACTGAACCGTAAAACCTTAACATAGTGTACTCTTCCATTAAGTACCAGTTAGCCAATTGTATTTTACTTTTGAGTTGAATGCAATCTCTAAAAGTAACAAGCAATCTAGGCATTGGAGTGCTTGTAATTTTATGGTACATTGGTGCCAAAAAGAAGTCTACAAAATTGTTGTAGTTCCTTCTTTTATCAATCATCCTTATCTGAGGTGTCCACTCATATACTGGATTTTGGCCCTGACTGCAAAGCTTGTTTGTCTAAAATATTGCACGATGATTTGCTAAGAGAAGATAGCACAAGTAGGTTGTGAATCTAAATGTCTTTTGTGAACCTCTTTTAATCATTAGTAATTGATCTTGCATGCAACAAACAATGTGCTCAATAAAACAAAATTTTACTGGTTCTTTTTCAAAATGAATATGAAAAAGCATTTCAAGAATACTGGCACCCACTTGTTTGTTACTATCTAATCCCAAACAAAATGCTAGCAAGAAAATATTGTCCGGTGCCCATGGCACAAAAATTTCATAATCATAAGGAGGCTTATGATCTGGACTTAGACTGGAACCTCTTTTTATTCCTCTGATATAACAATCTCTCTGTTTTGCATCTAATTTTTCATAATCCTCTGCCAACTTTACCAGGTCAATGTGCACGTTTGAGTTTGTTGTTCAAACCCTAGGTTCAACAGACTAGCAAATTCACTCTTGGTTATGGACAAAATTTCCTCTTGAGTATTTTTATTCACAATTGCTTTTCTATTTTCATCATAATTTTTGGCACAAACCATGACAATTTTTGGGCAAGGGAATACATGAGGTAACACCAATCATGTCGACCCAACAACCCACGCTCCAATTTTATTTGTCCTTGCATTTATCATAGGGTTAAATGAAAAGCAAATTGAACCCTTCTTTGGATTGTTCCACTTGTTTTCAAGTGAAAATCTAATTTCCATTATTCCCTTATTTCCATGAATAACAGGATCACAAATATCATGGAATAAATCAGTGAAACCTGGTGTTTTAAGCAAATTATGGGATTCTATTATCTGACTTGGCCTTTTACTCATACTTGGTTTAGAATTCTTGATATTTGTTTTTCCCATCATGGTAAGTTGGTAACCAATTACCAGTATCACTATTTACTTGTAGGAAAATTCAAATATTTATACACAGCTACAAGCCTACAATTTACAGGGGTGATTCAAAATTAAACCCTAACAAGATTAAAAAAAAATTATAAAATATAAATAGTAAAGTTGATTTGATTAAACCCTAATAAGCTAATTTTTTTATATAATAAAAGCGGTAAAGTTGTAAATCAAGAGATTTAAAAAATTTAAAATGCAAGACGTAGGTGTTCAGGATTTTAGTAGTTACTCATTACCCATAGTTTCAATTTTTGCAGACTATGACTAGGAAGAGAGCTAAGAGACTTTGTTCCTTTCCTCAGACATCAATCCTCAACCTAGAAATTTAGAATCTGTAACCCCTTTCTAAATCTGCAGACTACTTATAGTTTATACTTATGAATGAAAATTTAGATTGGAAACTTTAAGCACAAAAATTGTACAATCTATAGCCGTCACACTTGTCACTGAGTCACTGACCATGTGAGTGGACATGCGTCATGAATCCAAAATGGGTTTGCAAAAATGGGTTTTTTTTCCCTTTCAGTCTAAAATATAGCTTCGATCATTGATCTACAATCATCCAATGGTCATAATGTCATGACTCATTGTTAGTCACATTAACGTGGGTCCCATTAAATCACCTAGTCACCTGATGGCTGAATTACCTCATGAACATCATCATCAAATGACATTGTTGGTAGACCGTGCGAGACCATGAGTGGAACGTGTTTAGTGACACGTGTTGTGATTTTGGAAAGGGTTTGAAAAGATGGGGTTGCTTTTCCCATTTGGCCTAAAATACAACTTTGGTCATTGATCTACAATCATCCAACGGTTAAATGTCATTGTTAGTCACCGTGAGTGGTGAGGTGGCCCTGTGGGTCCCATTAACTCACCGTGTCACGTCATCATCAAATTGAAATGACATTGTTGGCAGACCATACAAGACTGCGAGTGGAACGTGTTTAGTGACACATGTCATGATTTTGAAATAGGTTTGAAAAGATAGGGTTGATTTTCCCTTTCATCTCAAAGTCCATTGTACATTGTCAATCTACTCTGATCCAACGGTACTTATTTGCAACGGAAATTGTTAAATGTTATAATGTTATTATTTCCTTTATAGATATTAATTAATAATGGATAATAAGTTAATAACATTTAAAGTTATTTAATTGAATAGTAACAATTCAAAATGCACTATTTTTTAAATAATATTACTTAAGTTAGTGTTTAGAGATTACAAGATTTCTCATTTCTGTGGTCGCTGACTCGCTTGGTCTCCCAAACATGAGTTATCAGTTAAAGTAATATTTTGTATTGATTATATAGTATACTTAAAGTTAAAATGATATTTTTTTATTGATTATAACTTTAATGTTGATAATTATAATCACATATAATTCTCATACATTATAATTAGAAAACCATAAATTCTTTCTCTAACCTTATTAATTCATTTGTCCTTCAAAATTATGTAAATCTTTCATATTAACTACAACTGTCTACATTGTACAACTGTGATACATTTTAAATCTTCAGATTTAAAAATGGAAATACCATCTGCATCGTTTGAACATTTCCTTATTTCTACTGAAACATACTTACAAGTTACATCATACATGTCAAATACATAGATAAAGCAACCAATTAAAATATTTTGTACCCATAAAACACAAATTGAAATGAGCTAAAGCTTGTGAAATTTTCAATGCACTTTTTCATAAAATTATAATTACAATTTACATTGTCCACTTCCAGTACAATACTATAAAGAGAAACCTACTATTATACTATAAACAAAAAAAACCCAAAAATGAGGTATGGTTTTATAAAAAATACCACTAGTGATTTTTCCCTATGGCTCCATCTAAGTAGAATTCTGCAAAGAGGATTAACTGTGAGAATTCATCAAGCCACCCATATTGCCCCACCTGAGCCTCCTCTTTGTCAAGCATAAACCAATTATGAAGAAAATCTCTGGCAATCATTGCCCATTTCCTATGGTACTTCAACTACCTAGCAGTCAGGCCCAACAAAAAAGGTTGCATGGCCACATTCTAGCCTGGGAGGAGAAGCTTGGGTATTTCACTTGCCCAAGAGATCCCCACCCCTATTTCTACAAACATGACAACATTAACATTGTCCCCCAGGTATTATTCTTTAAAAACCCTCCTCAGCAGCATTAGCATGTCCACCTTCTCTCCTCCAAGGTCAAGAAGAGATGCCAAAAAATGGGACATAATGTCCGTGTTGACCTGGTGCCTATCTTCATTATTCAGAAACTCTTGGCCCACCACCATTTTCATAGCCTCTATTACCAAAGGCCCACCATCCTTACAAATAGATTCTAAGGTTTCATCTAAAAAGGAACCCATAAAATCCTTCTAGGCCTCCTCAAATGTGCATCTAAGCCTAATTGGAGTGTTCTTCTAAAACAGTAAAACTTCAGAAAACTTTAAAACAAATTATTTGCAGAGTGCAGAGTGTAGACCCTAAACAAATAAATTATCTAGCAAAGATGAATTGATGAATAATGAAGATAGATCGTCTATAAATAGCCCTTGAATCCTTGATCGTTACTTAGCAATAAATTATTCTTTCTTTAATGGTATTAAATCCATTGTCCTTAATATGCCTCTAAATCTTTCATGTAAATCTTTCCCCTAAATGCATGCATGTGAGAAATTAAAATTTTGTCCTTAATCTTTCATATCTGGCAGTAAATCTTTCCCATAAATACAAAACTGTCAGAAATTGGTTAGATCGTCTATACAAATTTGGAAGTGGTGTGTGACAGCTAAAGAATGTCACTGGTCACTGACAAGGCATTTATTTCTTACCCAGTTAAGAGGTTACAAGTTGCACTATAGGACCATGAATCATGATTATCGATAACAACATGTGTACATTGTAGTCTGTAGACAAGTTGACAACCCTAATTTGATACGTGTCAACATTCCGGTGACTTCCTGGACAACTATGTTTCCTTCAAGAAATTGGGCCCAAAATTAAACTTTAGCCACTGATCTTGGATCATCAGATCGTCACAAATAATACATTTAACATTATAAAATAATGTATGTATGTTAGGAACTTAGGTTAGGTTACGTGTCTGTGTTATGTCCCATCTTTTGGAAATTGTCAATAAAATATATTTTTTCCCATAATTAACGAACGATTAGCCAATAAAATAAATAAATTTTTAAACCATACATAAAGTTCACCAATAAATAAAATTTTTCCCTTCAAAAGAATATCATTCGCCTCATATATTATAATTTTTTACTTCAAAAGAAAATTATTCGCCTCATATATTATAATTTTTTACTTCACAAGAAAATTATTTGCCAACAATTTATGTAATTTTCATTCGGCGAGGAAAAAATCACCAAAACAAATTATGAAAAATTGTGGATTTGAAAAAAAAAATCGCTTGGATTAAAACAAATTCTCCCTTAAAATAATGTACGATTCGCCAAGATTTTACACTTTTTACTAAAAGGGGGTCTCTTAAAGTTATCCCTAGTTGCAACTATCTTGACTTATCTATGATGGTTGAACAAATAATGATTACAAATATGTCAGTTGATTGATGTGCATAGTATGATTGGGTTGTGTTAGTGATATTTAATTATCAATGGGAAAAATAATTATGTTAGTTCATGTCTATAAAAGAAAATATTGGAAATCAATTGGTACTATTATAGGATTAAGAAATTAGAAGTTTTCTGAGAAAAAAAGTTGAAGAAGATTACTAGAGTGAAATAATGGAGTCTCAAATGATGGTTCGTGGTACTGGTGAGATTGTGTCAATGATGTTGAATAAATTTGAGCTAGAGGAATTTAATCATAGTAGGATCAAGAAACTGGTAGATGGTTTGTCTATTGAAAAATTGTAGAGGATAAAATATATTGTTTTAGACGTAGAATTAGCTTGGTTCGATGACAAGGAACTCATTATGTTCTTGTTGAGCTGGTTTTAGGATGAAAACCTAGTGTTAGATAAACTCTCTAGGATGATTAAAGAGGTAATTGAAGATATCATGAGATTGTATAGTATTGGTGATTTACTTAGAAAGAGGATGATCATTTACAAGGAAATTGAAGAGTTAAATGGTTTTGACTATGATCAGCGTGCACTACTAATAAATACCCTTTGCTTAAATTTTATTTTTGATCAGTGAATGATTCATCAACTTTTTTCTTAGTTTTAGGCTTGTTGAGTTATGTTTCCTATGACATTTCATATGAAATTCAGTTTTGAAATTGTGATGGTGCCACTTCGGCTATGGTAGTCTACATTCCTTATAATATGGTTAGGGAGAAATGTTCAATTTGATCTTTGCAATTTTTTGTTGGATAATATTGTTGAAGTTATTAAGATTGCTATAGAGGATAGCTGTGAATTTTGTTTTGGATCTTTGGTTTTATGTTTAGTGTTCTATTTATCGAGATCTTTACTAGATAATGAGAACATAGAATAAAGGATTGGCATCCTTGTCGATAAACATATTTATAGATACTTAGGGAATTTGGAGGATAGTGCAAATGCTTATAAAGTGTAAATTACTTCATTGTAGAAGATTTTTTGTTTTGGTTTGGTCATTTTCAGTGTCATGCCACTATGTCATGGTGAGGACGGTTCCTCCTCTAGTCAAAAAAATATAGATGTTGTTTTTAGTGGTTCTCCTCCAAAACCTAAAGGGAGAAATATAGTGTTAAAGGAAAGGAAATTGTTACTATCTCAAAGGATGAAGAAGAAGAGGCCGAGAAAAAGGAAGAAGAAAAGGAAAAGGAAGAAGAAGAAGAAGAAGAAGAGATTGAGAAATATGTGATTTATCCATTAGAATATGACTCCGTGGATTCTGATGCAGTTTAGTCTATATTAGAAGATGGTGAGTTTGACAGAGCTGGTTAAATATGGTCTGGTTTCTCTTCGGTGAGAAAAATAGAGATAGAAGTTTTTTTCCTAATCACTTGATCAGAAAGAAAATCATTATTTTTAGTATATTTGGTGTGGTACCAGTTGAGTTGGTTTGAGATATTGAGAATAAATTGTTACAAAGTAGAGCTTATTACAGAAAGATCAAAGAGTCTATTGAGAAGAAGTGTGTTGATGCAAAATAAAAGTTATCAAAATTAATTGGTGAGACCAAGGAATGTGTAAAGGAAATTTTAGATATGTATAGGTATTGTATTCAATGGCTTGTTGTTGGTGACAATTTTAAACAAAAAGATGAAGTTATTGAGATAGAATTGAATGAGTTGGAAAAAACATATGATTATTTCAAGGATAGAGAAGGAAAATAGAGGACAAGAGTTAGTCAATTGCAAGGTGAAATGGTGCAGTTGCAGGGACAAAGAGAAGATCTAATGAATATATTCTAGCTTATAAAGGACATGGTCAAGGCCTAGTTGGAGCATGTCTCTAGTATTCTTGCTGATGCAAAGAGTTATGAATGGTGGTTTTAGTATTTGGAATTGATTTCATATTTTGATGTGCTAGTAGAGCATGATAGTCCATGCACCCAATTGGGTGCTTCCATTGTTCAGTGGAAAAATAAGATTTTAATAATTAAAGAATGGTATAAGAAGGTTTCTACTATGAAAACTATTGTATTTGTTTAAAATTTCCAAGTTATTTTTTTGACCCTCTCTCATTGCAGCAAAAAGGGGGGGAGATAGTGGAAAACAAAAGCATTAATGAAGCATCTACATAGGGGGGTCTTTGGGAGTTTTTGGATTGTTTGGAGTTCTTTTCTTATTGTTATTTTTCCATCAATGCCAAAGGGGGAGATTGTTAGACATATTGAGATATTGTTTTTATTATTGTCATTAATTGCAAAACCTCCATACCAGTTGTCTGGTGGTATTGGTTGGATGTTTATGGTTGTCAGTATGTTGTCAGTATGATATCATGGTTTTTGTTATGCATGAATATATAAAAAAAAATTGTATGGTGTCAAGTGTACTTTTTTAGTACATCAACATGTTTTGGTGATTGTAGTTAGTTGGAGTTTTTTTCAATACCTATTGACTTCTATGATTGTAGTATCCTTCTAGTTGTTACTACTACCTAAATACTCATGTAGATCATCAAATATTTATGGATTAATGGTTATATCTTGTTCTGGATAGGTTTTCATCTAGTTTCAATCAGGTTCAAATATCTTGGTGATCAAGTCATCGACTTAGTTGTAGTGTGTTGACAGTTGTATAATATTTTGATAAATGTGATATGAGGTGTATGTATCTTAATTGTAACCTATATTTAGGTCTTGTGGTAATGTGTTGTAAATATTTCTTTAGTATTACCTATATTTAGGTTTAGTGGTAGCATGTTAAATGTAAATATATTTTTTTGTGTGGTTGACATGTAATTTTGTGGGGCCGACACATTTGGATACCTTATCAGGTGTATATATAAATGGAGATATCTTTTGTATCTAAAGTGAGTGAGTGTGTGTATACATGTGAGATAGATAACTGTATATGATATAGTGTGTGTCTATTTGAGTATATCTAGCAGTTGTGTGTAAGAAGAAGCAAGTTAAGTGAAGATTTTCTATGGTACAGAGATAAGGTCTTACATACTATATTTTATAGGTTTGGTATATGTTGGTAGAAGATCGATACCATATCTTCTACTAATTGTGATTGTTGTTCTTTCAATTAGAACTATTTCATGCATAGATAAATGCAATTCTACCAGTTCACTTTTTGTCAATCAAACATTTTTTAATACATCTTGTATAAGGGTAGTTATCCCAAGTCGTAGTAATCCAGCCTATAGTGAGAAAAAATAGAAATGAACCCTTGTAAAAATTAATTTAACTAGTGTTAATTTCATGAGAATTATCTTCTCCATGGTTTTTCCCAATTTGGGTTTCCATGTAGATTATGGTGCTCCATGTGTTGATGGTTTTGTGATTTCATATTTTTATCAACCTTAATTATTTGAATGGTTTAAGTATTTACCGATTCAATATAAGTTTTAGAATATGTTTGTGAATAACTAATTCACCCCTCCCCCATCTAAGTTATTTGAGTTTTTCAACACTTACATCTTGTGCAAAAAAATGTATTCCTTTGCTATGGTTCTTTCTCATCATTTAGAAAGGCTCTTTTGGAAATAAGGATCTCTCCTCTTTTAGCAACTTTAGAGTGTGAAGAATCAAGATCCTCTTCTATATGTGCAACTTTTGCATGGACCTCAAGTCTCCTATTTGTTCTCCCTTCAATTTGGGTACACTCATAAGCTCAAATCCCTTCTTCTCCACACTGGAAACATGTTCTACCTAGACCTCCTATTCCTAGTCCTCACCCTCTTCCTCTTCTTCTTTCGTCTCCATTATTTTGATCAAAAGGATGAAAGGAATTACTTATCCTCTAATTATTACTTCTACTAGATTCATCATTCTTCTTCTAATATTAATTTTGGCTTCTATAAGATCATCCACTTGGCTTTCCACAGCAACCTCTACCATTTGCTTGCTCTCAAACTTCTTGTTTAGTGTTTTTTCTACCTTCAAGCCAAATTTTTGTGCACCTTCAATGGTAGACATCCTTACCATTATCAAGTATTCTTCAATACTTGGCCTTAACCTATTTATGTAATGGGAAAAATTATCCTTTTTGGCTTTAGAATAGCCTATTCCGATAAGGACTTGATAGAACTCTTCTATATACTCTTGGATAGATTTTTCCACTTTCTCCAATCCTTTTATTTTCTTTATAAAATAAATCTCATAGTCAATATGAATAAATTTGTGCTTCAATTTGTCCACCATTTGGTCACATCTTATTATCTTCTCCTTCCCTCTTCTATTTCTCTGCAACTAAATCTCCTTCCACCAAGTTTTAGCATAACCTTTCAACTTGGCCTTTGTGAATTTGACCCTCTAAAAATCTTCTACTTCTTCAATCTAAAAATCCTCTTCCATATCATTGATCAAATTGATAAACTCTTTCAAATTAACATTTCTAGAAAATATGGAAAAATCAATCTTAGGTCTCTTTCCAATCTTAGAAATGGCCCTTAAAAACTTTTCCTCATCAAGATATCTACAAATTTCTTCTCCCTCTTCAAACTTTACTTCTTATTTAGATTCATTCTTACTTTCATATTTTTCCCTAATATCAAATCCTCTATGCAACTCCTCATTTTGTACTTACACTTGTCTCTAGAGAGCTCTAAAACCCTCTTTTTTCACACTCCCATGGTCCCTTTTTATAGGGACTTTGTACACCTATCTCTCAGACCCAAAACTACAATCCTAGTGTAAATTACCTCACATTCAGTGATTTATCTACGCACACATGAACTTCTTCTCTGATACCACTTGATGTAGGGTACTACACACACAACACAACAGGGGAACAAAAAAAATTTCAAGAACAGAATAATGGAAAGAACATAAACACTTTCTCTCTATTATCTTCAATGAAATGATATTAAAATATTCAGAAAAGTAACTCTCTATAGCCACATGGGTATTTTCATTAAAATAATATGAAAGATATAGCCTCAATAGACACTTCTATAATTGATCCCTAATATACCCCTTCATTCATATATAAGTAGCACAATCAACCACCTTATAATATTCTAGAATGTAAAATTTCCCATTTTGGTGCCCAGTGGTTCAGTTTCTTATCTTTGATTTGTTTTTCTCTTCCTTTTGTATCAAAAATGTAGTCTTGATGGCACAACTTCATGAAGCCATAACTTGTAGATCCTTGACCCAATTATCTATTATAACCCCATTTTAGAATCCTCTCAAAGTTCTCTATAGCTAGTACCATGGAGTACTATCCTAGATAAGTTTTGAACCCTTCTAGAGCCTCTAAGGCCTTCAAAACCGAGTTCAATGTTTTTTGTACCACCCTACTAAAATAGAATTTTTTTATATCTTCAAAAAAAGACTTGATCTTGCCACAAAACTTTATTCGTGGGCTATATATATCCAAAATAAACCTCCTAGGAAGTAATTAGGATAATCCATGCTCAAACGAGTTCTACGAAGTAGATCCCACCACTTGATTTTATCCCCTACTAAGCATCTCAATAGATTTCCCAAACTCCTATTCACCATTGATGTCTACCCATCAGTTTGTGGATGGTGCACTAAGCTAAAATTTAAATTTGTCCTTAGTTTTTTCCATCTAACATGTTCTACAAATTTTCACAAAATTCTTAACATCTTTTTGCAATTGTGCCTAGTACTAATGCTCACTGAATTGAGCAATGGTTTTATCTTGACTGAAGTGTCCAATCAATCCTCCACTATTATTTTCTTTGATTAGGTTCTCCCTCATGTAACTCTTTGGAATGCACAATTATCTACCTTTGAATAACATGCCATATTGGATTATAAAATCCAACCATCTAGTTTTGTCTAGAGATACAAGTTATGCATAAGTTCTCCAAGCCTCACCAAAATAAGATAATCAAGATATAATCTCCTGAGTTCTTGGAACAAGACCACTTTGATCTACATCTTTGTCAAAAAATTATACCTCCTTATGGAATCTACAACCATATTATACTTTCCACTCTTTTGCTTCAAAATAAAAGTGCAAATATGTAAAATATCAATGCATTTTAAATGCCTTTGATTCAAATTTTTGTAGCTATTCAAATATTGTAAAGCTTGATGATTAGTAAAAAAAGAAAAATCTTTAGGAAAAAGATAATTTCTCTACTTATGCAATGCCTGAACTACAGCATAAAACTCTAAATCATAAAATAAATATTTTCTTTTGACATCATTCAAATTCTCATTAAAATAAGCAACGGGTTTACCTTGTTGACTCAATACAACTCCAATAGAATTACCACAGACATCAAATTCTACTTGAAATACTTTAATAAAATCTAAAAGTTCCAAAATAGGTTGCTTTGTAACTTTTCTTTTCAACAAATAAAAACTATTTTCTATTCCTACAGTCCACTTAAACTCTTTTCTATCCCCTCACACTATTTTAGTTACGGCTCCATGAATACTACTAAAATTATTGATAAATTTATTTAAAAGATAGCCAAGTGATGAAAATATCTTACCTTGGTAACACTCCTTTGAGTAGGTCATTCATGGACAGTATTCATTTTTTGGGGTCCATTTTAAGATCATCTGTTGAAATAAAAAAATCCTAGGTACACTAACTCCTTCACAAAACTATAATTTATCAGGTTAATCAACAAATTTTTGTCCCTTAACATCTCAAATACCCAGTGAATGTGAATTATATGATATTTTAATGTCTAATTGAAGATCAAAATATCATCCAAGTAAACAATAACAAACTTACTGAAAAATAATTTCAATACCTTGTTTATGAGGCTCAGGAATGTGTTCGGTGCATTGGTTAGCCCAAATGGAATGAATAACCACTCATATAACCCATCCTTTATGTTGAAGTCTATTTTCCATTCATCACATTCTCTAATCTAGATTTTGTGATATCTACTCTTCAAATCTATCTTTGTGAAGAACTCATCTCCACTCAAACAATCCATAATGTCATCCATTCTTAGCAAGGAAAACCTATACTTGATAGTAATCTTATAGATATCCCAAGAATGTATATACATCCTCCATTCTAATTTCTCATACAAACCATCCTTTATCTTGAAGGTTTTTTTTCCATTCATCTCCTTCTCTAATCTAGATTTGGTGATATCCACTCTCCAAGTCTATCTTTGTGAAGTATACATCTCGACTCAAACAATCCATAATGTCATCAATACTTAGCAATCGAAACCTATACTTGATATTAATTTTATGGATAGACAAAGAATCTATACACATCCTCAATTATCCATTTTTATTTGGTATTAGTACTACTGGTACTGTACAAGGAATGAAACTCTCTCAAATCAAGCCCTTCAGCAACAACTCTTGCACTTGTCTATTCAAATCAAGTCCATTTGATGACTAATATTTCTTATTAGTGGAAATCTATCAAGTACATTATTTGATAGAATATCCTTAAACTAATCTAAGGAATCTTCAATTTCCAAAGGTACATCTTCTATTTCCTCTTCATCAACTTTTGGAATTAAAATAAAAAACATATTCTCATGCTTCATGCCTTCTAGGAACTTATTTTAATCAACTAAACATATTCTCACATCACTACATACATTTTCCTCTCTTTCCTTCAATGGCTTCATCTTGTGTCAGATTTCATCCTTTAACAAAGAATAGGTATTTGCATACTCATCATGTATTGGATGACGATCATATTTCCATGGTCTCCCTTAAAAAAGATGGCAAACATCCATTGACATAATATCACACAATACCTCATCATGATAGTTTCTAATTTTGAAATTTATCAGACATTGTTCACTGACTAAATCCTTGTGCTCCTTCTACAACCAAGTAATATGGTAGGGATTAAAATGCGTCCTTCTCTCTAACTTCAATTTATTAACCATTTCCTTTTAAATATGTTTATCAGTACTAACTATTGGCATGTGATGATTTGGAGTACTGGAAATCCTCTAAGGGTTGTCATTTATGGCAACACTTATGATAGGTATGATTGTATGTTGTGGAAATTGCCACTAGATTCATAGTCATGAAAATGACTAAGTCCAAAATCAGGAAAATAGGGTAGAGTGCCACAATTTTGGATAGGGATGGAGACATACAAGGTATTATGGCTTGCAAAGTTAAGTGAATATATTTTGGTAAATGCAAATTCTTCAGTTAAGATTGCATAAGTTTTGGATAGATGTTGAATGAGATATAGTGCTCAAAAGGTATGAGAAGGTAGTAAAATAGTATAATCAGGGTACATGAACAATTGTGATTATTAAGGAAAGTATGATGGATATGATAATGTGCTAAGTCATGTAAATAAAGTATAGTGCCGACTCTTTGGTAATATAAGAGCACCAACTCTATATATATCATTTGCACTAGTTTTTACTATGATAAGGAAGACATTTTGTGGAGCCAACTGGAAGGCTAGTTTTGTATAAGTACAAATTACTCTTGTGTAAGAAGGTGTGTGATATTATATGAGGTTGCAAAGAATATAGTAGAAGTCAAATGCAAGATTAGTAGGAGGCAGAGCTATAACTGGAACTATCTAAGCAAGACAACTGCTTGTATTGTTCCACTTTTGTGAACTATTTTTGAGACAGTATTGATTGTAAGAGAAGTGTGCTCCCACCTTTAACTAGGTGTTTTGTATGCCCCTAATAGGGTTTTTGTAATCCTCTAGCAAGGAAATGTACTATGTAACAATCAGCTCCTAATAGGGCTAGATCTCTTAACAGGGACATTATACTTTAGTGCATATTTTTGGGTTCCATCCCCATTGGGGTTTTCCCTTTAATCAGGGTTTCCTCAAGAAAAAATCATGGTGTCATGTGTAATGTGTTTTTCTTATACGTTCTTTGCATTTTCGCATTACATTCGATTATTTATAAATGTTTGAAAGTGATTATTAAGTTTTGTAATACTGATTCACCCCCCCTCTCAGTATTACTAAATCCTAACAATTGGTATCAGAACTATTGGCCCGTTGAGAGAAAGCTTAATAGCTTAAGGGAGATCAGAATGGATTCAGAATACTTTCAAGTAAACTTTGAGACTGCACTAGAAGATCTGGATAAGATGAAAGCTGAAAATGGCAAACTAAAATTCAAGTTAAGAAGAGTAGAAGATTTTATGAGGAAACTTAAAGAATAGCTTGTGACTATAAAAGATCAGAGACAAAACCTTATGGAGAAAATCAAAGAAAGCTCTAACAATGACACATCAGACAAAGTAAAGGTGCTGGAACAAGAAAAAGAACAAATCAATCTCTTGATGATCAGGGAGATTTAGAATGAGAAAGATGAAAGAAATAAAGTTGAAGAGTCACTAAAACAAGCCAACCTTTAGATAGATAATATGAAGACTGAACTTGAGCATTACAAAGATAAATATCAAGAATTGGATAACTACAATCAGATCATCAAAGGTGAACTTGCTCAAGCCAGACTACTTATTGAGGAGTTGCACATAAGAAATAACAAAAATAATGAACAAAGAACTAAAGGTAACATAAGTGGACAAAATGAAGCTAGATGTTCAAGAACTCAAGAAGAACCAAATGAAGCCAAGAATGAGGAAAAATCTATTCCAAATGAAAGACCTACAAATGAAGATTATAGAGATCAATTCACACCCTTTAGAGGAAGATGCTTTGGATGCAACAAATTTGGTCACATGAAAAGAGACTACAACAACAATGGTAATTCTAAACCCTTTACTAGCTACTCTTTTTATTGCTATGAGTATGGACACAAAAAGACAGATTGTAGAAAACCTGATCAATCCAAGTATAAGCAAGATTATATCATAGAAGAAACTATAGCCACAATTATATGTTAGAAGTGCAACAAATTTGGACACACAGCAAGGTACTACAAATTGTAGACCAATCAAGATAGAAGAAGACCACCCATCTATTAAAAATGCAATAATCCAAGTCACATTGCAAAGTTTTTTAGGTATAATGGAGACAACAACAAAAGATGACCAAGAAGACCTAACAAACTAGCAACACCACCACCTATACTCATAAGGAAGAATATTAGTGATTGTGGTAAGAGCCTTAATGATTTCATGAGTGAAAATAAGAAGAAAGAGAGTGAAAAGATATGGCAAGTAAAAGTTCTAAAAAATGTAGTGGTTCAGGGAGAGACAACTTGTGATGCTGTGTCTTCGCATGATGAATTCTTCAAGGCATCAGCCTAAAAGGCCTCATGGCCTCATGGGGAGCAGTGGATACCGACAACAGATTTTATCCTGCTCGGTATAAGTAGAGTAAGCTCATGCAAGCTTGTGTATAAGGATTACAGATGTTTTCAAATCTCTGGACAAGATCACAACACTAGAAGATCTATGTTCTCTGTTCATGAGTTATGCATTGATTAGAAGACATGTGAAGTTGAGATACCAGAGTTTAATGCTCACACTCAACTTGCGATGAATAAAAGGACTCGAAAAACTTCATTTCCCAACCACATTTTGATCAACGACTAAGGAAAGAAGAAGTGTGAAGGAAAAGCAGTGATCTAACAGAGAGATTTTGTAATCGCACAAAGCCAAGCATCAAATTTGTGTGCAATCAAGGTATCTAGATCTAATCCTTTTTAAAATCCATGGATGCACCATTTATCTACGATGTGGTTGATAGACCTAGGTATAAGTTTAAAAGGCATCCTTACAAATCCTATGAGGATGATCTGGAAGGGGCATTTTCCCAAACCCCCATAGGTGTGTTGCACGTAGAGGATATTAGGGCATACATACACTACAAGTATGAAATTATTGGGGAAGTCAACATCTTCTATGAGTTAAATGGTATGATAGATGATGCAGGAGCATCCTGGGTGTAAGAGCAATCTTGCATCACCCAAAAATATTTTTGTTTTTATATTCAATAAGGGCTATTTTGTGCAGAGCTGCTATTTATGGAAAGTTACTATTTTTGGTAATTTTCTTATGTGCTCAGAATGATCTGATTTCTTTCTTGGAGGTTCATTTTGGTCATATAAGTCAACCAGTAAAGTTTTATTGCCAGATCAAGTGTATATTGGAAGATATTGAAGATTTTCGGTATTGCCAGCAGGGTACAAAAACTTTGAACTCAGTTTTGAAGGCTTTAGAGGCCCTGGATGAGGTCAAAAATTTGGGTGATGAGCGCTTGCACCAATCAAGCCTGTAGAGCGCTTCGTGGCATTTCTGAAATGGGGTTATAATAGCTGATCGGGTCAACTGGTGATGACTTATGGTCTTCGGAAGTTGGGCCACCCGAAATGGCAGAAAATAATTTTCTTCAAAATTTCTGTTCGGGTTTCAAAGGTTATCTTGAGCCGACTATGATGTAATAAAATGTAAAATAAAATAATTCTAAGTTTGGTCGGCCTTATTGGCTAAAATTCTGGAACCTTCCCAGGCGGTGGAAAATTGCCTATATAAGGAAGGCTGTATTATTGTCTTAGGCAGTTCAGAATAGTTCTGGGTAGTAGATCTGGGTATTGATTCGAGGCTTTGTCCTACAGAATATTGTAAGGGAATGCCCATGTGGCTTTGCATATTGTAATTCTGAAAGTTTGTAATTCCACATTTGTGGAGATAATAAGAAGCCAATTTTCTGTTCTTGCATATTGTTGTTGTTGTTTCTCTATTTCTCTTATGTGGTTGTGGTATTAAGGGGAGCACCCTTCATCAGGTGGTATCAGAGCAAGAGTTCTTGAGTGTGTAAATAGATCACCGACCGTGAGGCAGTTTGCACCAGGACCATGGCTAGGGTTTCAGTGCGCATCGCGAAAATGCCTCCACGAAGGGAACGTGGCGGAAGAGCTGGTGTTGTAACACCTGAGGTTAGAGAGCTGCAGAGACAAGTGCAAGCATTACAAGAAGAGATTCATAGAGGAATGAATCTTAATGTCAGAGACGAAAGTGAGGATGAAGCCAAAGAAGAATATCAAGAAGGAGAAGCTGAAATTGTGAACCAGGAGGAAGAAAGACTTTTTCGGGCGATTTCCAAGATTGGGAAAAGACCTAAGATTGAGGTTCCTACATTTTCTAGAAATCTTAACCTAGAGGAATTGATCGACTGGATCAATGAATGTGAGGAATATTTTGAGTATGAAGATGTTGAGGATCCTGATAGGGTCAAATTTGCGAAGGCCAGACTGAAAGGTCATGCGAAGATCTGGTGGCAAGAAATTCAATTGGAGCGAAATAGAAGAGGGAAAGATAAAATCACAAGATGGGATCAGATGGTGGATAAATTGAAGTGACAGTTCATTCCTGTTGATTATGAGCTTGATCTACTAAAGGAAATGCAAAGTTTGAAGCAAGCAGGAAGATCTGTTCAAGAGTATACAGAGGAGTTCTATCGACTTCTCATCAGAACAGGCCACGCAGAAGCTGATAAGGAGAAAGTTACCCGATACCTTAATGGGTTAAGGCCAAGCATTCAGGAGGAGCTGAATCTGGTTTGAATGAACAGAATTGAAGAGGCATACCAGTTTGCCCTAAAAGTAGAGGAAAAGCTGAACAAGAAGTTTGAGAGCAGACAAAATGGAAGAGGTTGCGGTGGACGATCTGGTGGACGGTCATATGGTGGCCGAAATGAAGATCCGAAAAAGAAGGATGAGGCCAGTAGTAGTCAGAATCAGAGAGGAAACAATTCCAATCACTTCCAGGATCAGAATAATAGAGATCAAAGAGGAAGAGGAAGAGGACAAGGATCTGGAAGAGGTGGCTTCCATGGAACATGTTTTCACTATGGAGAAGAAGGTCATAGGGCATTTGAATGTCCTCAGCGCCAAGGCAGAACAGACAGGAGAAATGAAGGCCAGGCCAGAGTTGCACATGTAGATGAAGATGCCAGATCATCAAATTTTGAAGATGATGAAAGAGGAGAAATGTTGATTAACAGAAGAGTCCTGTTGAGTGGTGAGAATGAACCTGAGCAAAGGAGGAGCTTGTTTCGCACCAGGTGCAAGTGTGAAGGTAAATGTTGTGATGTGATCATTGATAGTGGAAGCACTGACAATTTGGTGTCAGAAGAGATGGTGACAAAGTTGAAACTCAAGAGATAGAAACACCCACATCCATATCGGATTGCCTAGGTACAGGATGACCACAAGGTCATGGTCAATGAACAATGCCTAGTGAAGTTCAAGATTGGCGGATACCAAGATGAGGTATTGTGTGATATCATATCTATGGATGCATGTCATATGTTGTTGGGTAGACCATGACAGTTTGACAGATGTGTTGTACATGATGGTCGTGCGAATACCTATTCCCTGACAAAGGATGGAGTGCGACATAAGCTAAAACCAGTGAAGGAGACTGAAGAAAAGGTATGTGGTAATGCAAGGATAACTTTTGTTGATGGAAGAAATTTCCTAGATGGTATGAGGCATGAGCATGTATGTTTTGCTTTAATTCCAAAAGCTGGTAAAGAGGAAGTAGAAGATGTTCCTGTAGAAGTTGCAGATTTATTGAATGAGTTTCAGGATATTGTATCTGATAATGTGCCTGATGGATTACCACCGGTTAGGAAGATCAGTCATCAGATGGACTTGATCCCAGGAGCGAGTTTGCCGAATAAGGCAGCACACAGAATGACACCTGCAAAAAGTGAGGAGTTGAACAGACAAGTACATGAATTGTTACAGAAAGGATTGATCCGTGAGAGTTTGAGTCCCTGTGCTGTACCAGCGGTATTAGCACCAAAGAAGAATGGAGAATGGAGGATGTGTATAGATTCCAAAGTAATAAACAAGATCACAATCAAGTATACGTTTCCATTGCCACGAATGGATGATATTATGGACTGTTTGAGTGGAGCTGTATATTTCTCAAAGATAGATCTAAAGAGTGGATATCATCAGATTCAGATCAGAGAAGGAGATGAATGGAAGACTGCCTTCAAGACAAAGGAAGGACTATATGAGTGGTTAGTCATGCCTTTTGGGCTAACCAATGCATCGAGCACTTTCATGCGACTCATGAACGAGGTTCTGAAAGAATTTCTGGGTAAGTTTGTCATTTTTTACCTAGATGATATTTTGATTTTTAGCAAGACATTGGAGGAACATATGATGCATATTCGTATGGTGTTTGAGAAGATGAGAGATGAGAAATTGTTGATTAATTTGAAGAAGTGTAGTTTTGTGAAGAAAGAGTTAGTGTATTTGGGATTTGTAGTTTCAGCAAAAGGTCTAAAAATGGACCCAGAGAAGGTACAGGCTATCCTTGAAAGGCCTACTCCAAGGAGTGCTACTGAGGTAAGATCTTTTCATGGTTTGGCTAGCTTTTACAGAAAGTTTATCAAAAAATTTAGCAGTATTTGTGGACCCTTGACTGAAACAATGAGAGGGGATAGAAAAGAGTTTAAGTGGAGTAAAGGAGCAGAAAAAAGTTTTCAATTATTGAAACAAAAAGTTACAGAACAACCTATTTTAGCACTTCCAGATTTCAATAAGGTGTTTCAAGTAGATTGTGATGCTAGTGGTACTGCAATAGGAGCTGTTATGAGCCAAGAAGGTAAACCTGTTGCTTATTTCAGTGAGAAGTTAAATGATGCCAAGAGGAAATATTCTGTTTATGATCAAGAATTTTATGCTATAGTTCAGGCATTAAAGAAGTGGAGACATTATCTACTTCCTAAGGAGTTTGTTTTGTATACTGATCATCAAGATTTGCAATATTTGAATAGTCAAGGAAAATTGAATCAAAGGCATTTGAAATGGGTTGAGTTTTTGCAGAGTTATACATTTGTTTTGAAACACAGGAGTGGAAAGTCTAATAGGGTTGCAGATGCTCTTAGCAGAAGGCAACTATTGCTGACAGAAATGAAGATTGAAGTGGTTGGGTTCAAGGAACTCAAGAATTTGTATCCAGAGGATCCTGATTTTGGTGAAGCTTGGAAAGCTTGTACAGAACCTGTTACTCTAGATAGGATGAAATGGTTGGATTTCATCATCCAGGATGATATGCTATTCAAAGGGAGTCAGTTGTGCATTCCATGAAGTTCTATGAGGGAGAATCTCATCAAGGAGAAGCATAGCGGAGGATTGGCTGGACATTTTGGTCGTGACAAAACCCTTGGTTTGGTTAGTGAGAATTATTATTGGCCACAGTTACAGCAAGATGTGAATAAGTTTGTACAGAGTTGTAGAGTATATCAGATGGCAAAAGGAGTGAAGTAGAATACAGGGTTGTATCATCCATTATCTGTACCAGAGAAGCCTTGGGAGGATATCAGCATGGACTTTGTTCTTGGTTTACTGAGGACTCAGCGGGGACATGATTCAATTTTTGTGGTAGTTGACAGATTTTCAAAGATGGCACATTTTATTCCCTGCAAGAAGACTAATGATGCTGTTCATGTAGCAGAATTGTTTTTCAGAGAAGTAGTGAGACTTCATGGTTTGCCAAAGACCATAGTTTCAGATCAAGATACTAGGTTTGTTGGATATTTCTGGCGGACATTATGGAAGAAGTTGAAGACAGATTTGAAGTTCAGTTCATCACATCATCCACAGACTGATGGACAGACAGAGGTGGTGAATAGGAGTTTGGAAAATTTGCTGAGATGTTTGGTTGGAGATAAGCCAACAGGATGGGATTTGATTTTACCACAGGCAGAATTTGCATACAATAATTCTGTCAACAGGAGCACTGGTAAATCACCATTCCAGATTGTATATGGAAGTAGTCCAAGAAATGCATCTAAATTGAGGAAGATAGATAAAGGAGAAATAAGTAGTGCTGAAGCTGAGGATTTTGCAGAACACTTGCAGAACATCCATGAGGAGGTGAGGAAGCATATTACCAAGATGAACGCATAGTATAAGGCTAAGGCAGATGAGAAAAGGAGGTATAAGGAATTTCAGGTTGGTGATGAAGTCATGGTTCATTTGCGGAAGGAGCGGTTTCCAGTTGGTACATATAACAAGCTGAAAATGAAGAAGTTTGGACCATGTAGGATACTGAAGAAACATGATTCAGGAAATGCATATGAGGTAGAATTGCCTACTGAGCTAAATATTTCACCAGTGTTTAACATTTCAGATCTGATAGAGTATCATGAAGGAGGTGTTGAAGATGAGATCACAGCAGCACAGTGGAGTATTCCAGCAACTAGTTTAGACACTAAGGAGATCGAAGATATACTGGACAATCATGTTGGTAGAAGCACAAGGAACAAGACATATGTAGAATATCTGGTCAAGTGGAAGGGACGACCTGTTGAAGATTCATCATGGCTGACAAAGGAGGAGGTTAGCCATCTTGGTTTTCCTCTGTACACCTGAGTCGTGACAGGGTCACTTCTCAAATTACCCCGGGTGTCTGATGCAGGAGCATCCTGGTTGTAAGAGCAATCTTGCATCACCCAAAAATATTTTTGTTTTTATATTCAATAAGGGCTATTTTGTGCAGAGCTGCTATTTATGGAAAGTTACTATTTTTGGTAATTTTTGTATGTGCTCAGAATGATCTGATTTCTTTCTTGGAGGTTCATTTTGGTCATATAAGTCTGCCAGTAAAGTTTCATTGCCAGATCAAGTGTATATTGGAAGATATTGAAGATTTTCGGTATTGGCAGCAGGGTACAAAAACTTTGAACTCAGTTTTGAAGGCTTGAGAGGCTCCGAATGAGGTCAAAAATTTGGGTGACAAGTGCTTGCGCCAATCAAGCCTGTAGAGCGCTTTGTGGCGTTTCCGAAATGGGGTTATAATAGCCGATCGGGTCAACTGGTGATGACTTATGGTCTTCGGAAGTTGGGCCACCCGAAATGGCAGAAAATAATTTTCTCCAAAATTTTTGTTCGGGTTTCAAAGGTTATCTTGAGTCGACTATGATGTAATAAAATGTAAAATAAAATAATTCTAAGTTGGTCGACCTTATTGGCTAAAATTTTGGAACCTTCCCAGGTGGTGGAAAATTGCCTATATAAGGAAGGCTGTATTATTGTCTTAGGCAGTTCAGAGTAGTTCTGGGTAGTAGATCTGGGTATTGATTTGAGGCTTTTTCCTACAGAATATTGTAAGGGAATGCCCATGTGGCTTTGCATATTGTAATTCTGAAAGTTTGTAATTCCACATTTGTGGAGATAATAAGAAGCCAATTTTCTGTTCTTGCATATTGTTGTTGTTGTTTCTCTATTTCTCTTATGTGGTTGTGGTATTAAGGGGAGCACCCTTCATCAATAGATGTGAATGGGTTTCTGATAGACAAATTCAAACATTTGAAAGACCTACCTATACTCAAGTTAACCCATCTCACTGAATTCATGGAAGTCAAATGGTTCAAGATCATTTTGAGTAGAGTTCATGATCAGTTCCTTTGGATAGAAGATCAACTAGTAAAGATATGTGCTCAGCTAATTCATGATATCATAGGACTTGATAATGAAGGAGCCCTACATGTTAGTGAGAAAAGTCTAAGAAAAGATGTTGAAACCCTTACTCACTCCAAATGGAACAAGAGGGCTATGACTGTAAATGACATATACCTTCAAGATGTCAAATTGGTAGCAATGCTTATTGGCTACAAGATGTTTCACAGTTCAAAACTTAATTTTGTATCAGCTGGAGTTGTCATGATGGCTTATAGAATGGTTAAAGAAAACAAACAATATAACCTTTGCGAAGTTCTGGCACAACAATTTTTGGAAAATATTAAGATCATTAAAAGGGACAGAACCAAGGCATTTAGGTTTGGGTCACTCCGAATCCACATGTACCTTCATATTGTTCACAACTTTCCAGGTATGCATCCTAGAGCATGGAAAGCAAATGAACCCACTGGTCTACAAATCTCAAAATATTATAGAAGGCAGAAAAAGGATTGGATAGATTGAGAATTTTTCGACATGATTAAGATCTTGTAGAGGCAGATGAAAGAAAGATATAGAATTCCTAAAAGCCTAGTAGAAAAATATGAGGACACCATCTATTTCATGGTTGAAACAGATTGTGTCTATTTTGAGGCAGTCGAGCCTAGAACCAAACGGTGTTATCCTATGGGATATGAGTTAGTGTTGAAGTTCTATCTATGCAAGTAGAACATGTATTAGCAGCAAAAAAGGATCCCACTCAAGAAAGATGGGGTACATACAAAGAAAAGAATGAAAAAGTTAGAGAGGAACAAGAGAAGGTAACAAGAAAGAGAAAAGTTAGCAAGATAGTAGAAGAAATTACTACGAAGGTAGGAATAACAAAGAAGTGGTATTTAGACTTGAAAAACAAGATGGAGGCATCTTCTAGTATTCCCACTAATTCACCCATCTCATTAGAGACAAAGAAGATAGGCACCATTGATAACTTCATTGATTTATCAGTTTCCCAAAAGGAAGAAATACATGAAACTATGACTACAGAGGCTCCTAGAAGATCTTCTAGGAATGTCAGCCCAAAAGAAAAAGAAACAAAGGAAAAGAGGAAGGAAAAGGTTGTAGAAAAGGAGGAAGAGAAAATGGTTCAAAAGAATCCACAAAACTTGTGGAAACCTGACATGAAATCAATACAAAAGAGGGTTATCCAAGATAGAAATTTGACATCTATAAAAAGATACTATGAGAGATATAGCCCTGAGGATCAAGCAATCATTGAAGACACTATTATTGAGCATTTGTTAGTTTTCAAAAATATTTTGTTGGAAGTTGAATCTACTATTCCTAAATAATTATACAGAAAGTTGGAAATTAGAAAATAGTTAGCACATTCAGAAGATGAGAACATAAGAAACCAAACAATTGATGATATATTACCTATTATGTTTATCCAGGAAAGAGAAAGAATCATAAAAGCACTAAAACCTCTCTTGAGAACAAAGACTAGACTAGTCAAAATCATGGCTAGAAGATACGATTAGGCAATTGAAGATACCCAAAAGGCATTAGATGAAGTTTTGATGGAAAACCTGCCCAAAAGGGAGTCATCACGTAAGATTGATAAACCTATGCTCTTGGGTTTAGGAGAGATCTCACAAACAATGGATAAGAATGGTCAAGATAACTTGCAACCAAACTTCTTTGTCACTGGTGTGCCTATTAGCCTTGACACTTTGCAGGATATACATGATCCATTCATGGACAAAATGGACATTGTGATGGAAGTTGAAGATTAGGGACAGATAGAAGAGAGGAAATCAAAGGAAAAAAAAGTAGAAAAAATATAGGAGAAAGAGTTACACCAAGAAGGACATCAAGAAAAATAACCAAAGGTAGAGGAGACCACTGGAATCAATCTTCATTCATCTCTATCATTGGAAAGTGCTACCAAACCTGTAAGTTTTGATGTGGACAACATGGATGAAGATGAATTGATGAGACTATCATTCATGGCATTTGCTAAACCTAAGGAGAGCTCAGCCCAGAAAGGGGACAAAAGAGCCAAGATAATGGGTAGGGAAGTAGAAACAGTAAACATGCTACTATCTTCTCCACTTATCCTTCAAGGCAAGGATGAAACTGAAAATCTCAGTATAATCCTGGATAGCTTTGATAGTCACCTTGACTCATTGCTAAAAATAGTAGAAGAAAAGGATGAGAGAGACTTCTTGGAGAAGAAGTTAAGTGAAGTTCACAAGTCCATCTCATGGGACTTAGGCATTCTAAAGTCTACCACTCTTAAAGCCAAAAGTTGTGCAGCACAAGGCATAAGAATATATAGCTATTGCATTAATCCCTGTAGACACTTGAAGAATGTTGAGGAAATCATAGCCAAAGATAGGGCAAGTCTTGATAGTATAATGGATAGTTATGAATCATCTTCACAAACTATGGAAGAAATAGACAAGGAAACATCCAGGCTACTAGAGAAAATAAGTGTACTAGAATTAAAGAAAGGGAGAGTTACAGACCATTTTGGGTCATTAAGAAACCTATTGATTCCCAAGCTCTCAAATTTGGAGACTCATCTCTCTAAGATGATAAAGGTTGAAATCTCAATGATAGTACCTACTCTCACTGAGCTTAAGGCAGTAGAGACAACATCATATGCACTGAATGGATTAATCCATGTCTGTGAGCTACTGATAAGTTCATGGGTTGAGGAGATTAATTAAGACCTTGGAAACATCCTTCCAAGATGTATTAAATCTGGTAAGCAAGCACTAGACCACTTGTGCTTCAATTTTGAAATTTTGAGATTAACCTTTTCCATTGATGTCAAAGGGAGAGGAAGGTAAAGAAGGAAAAGAAGAGAAGTGGTCTATGACACTTAGTCATTTTTCTAAGTGTTGCCATCAATGCCAAAGGGAGAGATTTTTGGCATGTGATGATTTGCAGTACTAGAAATCCTCTAAGGGTTTTCATTTATGGCAACACTTATCATAGGTATGATTGCATGTTGTGGAGATTGCCACTAGATTCACAGTCATGAAAATGACTAAGTCCAAAATTAGGAAAATAAGGTATAGTGCCACAGTTTTGGATAGCGATGGAGACATATAAGGTATTATGGCTTGCAAAGTTAAGTGAAGGTATTTTGGTATATGTAAATGCTTCAGTTAAGATCACATAAGTTTTGGATAGATGTTGAATGAGATACAGTGCTCGGAAGGTATACGAAGACAATAAAATAGTATAATCAAGGTACATGAACAATTGCAATGATTAAGGAAAGCATGATGGATATGATAATGTGCTAAGTCATGTAAATAAATTATAGTACTGAATCTTTGGTAATATAAGAGTGTTGACTCTATATATATCATTTGCACTAGTTTTTACTATGATAAGGAAGACATTTTGTGGAGTCAACTGGAAGGCTAATTTCGTATAAGTACAGATTACTCTTGTGTAAGGTGTGTGATATTATATGAGGTTGCGAAGAATATAGCAAAAGTCAGATGCAAGATCAGTAGGAGGCAGAGCTATAACTGGAACTATCTAAGCAAGACAAGTGCTTGTATTGTTCCACTTTTGTGAACTATTTTTGAGATAGTATTGATTGTACGAGCAGTGTGCTCACCACCTTTAACCAGGTGTTTTGTATGCCCATAATAGGGTTTTTGTAATCCTCTAGCAAGAAAATGTACTATGTAACAATTAGCTCCTAATAGGATTAGATCTCTTAACATGGACATTATACTTTAGTGCATATTTGTGGGTTCCATCCCCACCGGGGTTTTCCCTTTAATCAAGGTTTCCTTGAGAACAAATCATGGTGTCATGAGGAATGTATTTTACTTATATGTTCTTTTCATTTCCGCATTACATTGGATTATTTATAAATGTTTGAAAGTGATTATTAAGTTTTGTAATACTAATTCACCCCCCCTCTCAGTATTACTCAATCCTAACACTAACACCATTAATAATTGCATTTCATACTTTACGATTACACTTATTTCTTGTGCAAAATAAATTCTTCCTTTTTATTGGGTTCCTTGTCATCATTTAGAAAGCCTCTTCTGGTAACAAGGACCTCCCCTCCTTCAACATATTCATAATGTGATGATTTTGTATCTTCATCTATATATACAACTCATGCATTATTTTATGGTCTTCTATTTATCCTCCCTTGATGTTTACAACACATATAAGCTCTATTTCCTTCTTCTCTGCACTAGAAACATGTCTCACAAAAACCTCCTCTTCATGGTCATTGTCCTCTTCCTCTTCTTCTATGATATTTATTATTTAGATTACAAGGATGATAGGGATTATTTCCCCTATGATTATGACTACTATTAGAGTCACCATTCTTCTTTTGATCTTCATTTTGGCCTCCATAAGACCGTCCACTAGGATTTTCACCATGACCTCTTCCATTTTTCTCTCTCAAAGTTCTTGATCATTTTTTCTTCTACCTTAAAATAAAATTTATGCGCATCTTAAATGGTAGACATTATTACCATTAAAAAATATTCTTCAATACTCATCCTCAACCCATTTATGTAATAGGAAACCTTCTCCTTGTTGGAAATCAGAATAACCTATTCTGATAAGGACTCGATATAAATATTTTGTATATTCCTAGACAAATATTCCTTCTTACTTCAACCCTTATATTTTCTTCAAAAAATCAAGTTCATAGTCAATAGGAATGAACTATATTTTCAAATTTTCCACCATCTAATCCTATCTTGTCATCTTCCTCTTCCCTCTTATATTTATCTTTGATTAAACCTCTTTCCACCAAATTTTTGTTAGGAATGAATGCTAAATATATCCTATGGGGGATTATTCATAGCCATTCTATAGTAGTTGTTATTGCATTCATGACTATGATTGTCATTGATGTCAACACAGTTATCTACTGAAGTTTAGCAGAGAAGCAGATAGTGTTTGAGTTAGCACACGTGGGATATTGAAGATCAAGCTATGCAGAGTTGAGTACTTACTCTATGATGTCTTACAAGATCATGGTTAAGAGTGCATATGGAAATTCATCTATTCATGAGATTTATGTGTAAATCAGTGGAAGCAATATTCAGGCAGTGTTCCTAAGTAGCAGTTTGTGGAAATCAGATGATATTTCCTAATCAAGATTGAATCTGAGCAGGCAAAGTTGTACAGATGTTGAATACATGATGATTGTGATATGGACATGACAACAAGGTCAGAGGTCGCATGAGTGAAGAGTTATCCTAATTGGAAGTTGACATTTTTGTGTAATTATGGAATTTTTATGTAATGTGTAAAAGATTTTATTTTGTAATTTGTATGCCAACTCATTTGTAACTACTTGAGTATGGTATAAAGGAAGGAAGTTTTTCCTTATTTTAATGTGTAATTGAAATGTAATTTTGTGAAAGTGAATTGTGGAATTGTGCAATACTTGTTGAAAGAGGATATGTGAAGTATAGAGATCTGGCATTGAGATTTGATGAAGTAGTTGGTGTTGTTTGGCACAGCCCGAAGAGATGTGATAAGTTGTTGAGATTAGTAATCTTTTGATATTATTCTATTGAATAATATAGAGATCGGTTGGATAGTGTGTTCAGTGATCTTTCCCTTGAAGCTATTTGGATAGTGGGTCCTTCTATCTTCCATAACTCCTAACAGGGTTAGAATATTTTATCATGAATTCACAGTCTCCTAGCAAGGACTAATATGTACTAAATGTATTTTATAAGACTCCTAACAGAGTCCGTCCTCTCACAAGGAACTTTCATATTAGCGCATCCTTTGTGGGCATCATTCCCACCGGGGTTTACTCTTTGATCAAGAGGTTCCCTAGTCAACATATCTTTTTTTATTGTGTTATTGTTTATGTATATCTTTCTATGGTTATTGATTACATTACTTACATGGTTAAAATCTATGAAAGGTGATTAAAGTTGTATTTATCTGATAACTGATTCACCCCCCCACCCCCTCTTAGTTATCTTGGTGGAATTTACTTTCTAACAATTGGTATCAAGGTAGCATGTCCTTGAAAGAAAATTTTAACTTGAGGAGATCCATGGTGAGTCATTTCAGGAAAGAAAGCCCTAAGTTTGATGGAGTAAATTTTGATAGCTGGAAAGAAAAGATGAAGACACGTTTACTTTGTTTAGGACTAGGATATGTTGGCAAGTTGGCTATACTAATGTATATGGCTTAATATAGTGTTGTCATTATGGCAACAAATTCATATAGAAATTTGGAGTGAGCACACTTGATGTAAAGATCAGAAATCGGTTAAGTATTGAAGACTAGATAGTGTACAGAGTTCCTGAAGCTCAGAGCATCAACACACATGCATATGATTGAGTTATGGTGTGTGCCTTGGAAGTTAAGTTGGTTAGACTATATTCATGCTTATTCTATGAGTGCATGATCAGATATGCAAGTATGAGGAAGATACAAATAGATGAAGTTACATAGCCAGTGATTGCTAGTGAAGAATAGAGTAAGCAGCCGACTATTATCATTTTGAGTTGTGGTTATATTCTATTGATAAAAAGGCTATGCACCCATTGTAATTAGGTTTTTTACATGTATATATGTTTTTTTGTAAACATGCTTGAGGCAATTCATTTGGAAGCCTTGTATGTAATAGGTTTAAGGGCCGACCTAGTTGTTTATTTTGCATGCACATATAAATATGAGATACGCCCATTGTAATTGGCATGGAAGTTGATAGAGAGTTGTAGTAAGTAGAGAAAAAGTGTGCAAAGAGACTAGAAGATGTATTAGAGATTTGCAAGGGGTCAAAGCATTAGCGCATCAATGGAATTGATCTGACAAGATGTGTCATAGTGACAGTTCATCCAGCAGGATATAGTGTGTATCTGAGATCTGAAGGTTGTAGCCTTCACCACTTCAGCAGTGAGCTCTAGGACAGTGCGTCCACTCCCCTAATGGGGACTATTGTAAAAGAATCTTAACAAGGTCTGACCCTTGACAAGGTCTATTGTACTTAATACATTGTAAAGAAACTCCTAATAGGGTTAAGGATCTTCTAACAAGGATCACAAAACACTAGTACAAAATATTAGTTGGTGTCAATTCCCACTGGAGTTTTTACCTATTTGGGTTTCCCCATAACCATATTGGTGTCATGTGTTGATTTCATGTTTCATGTTTATGTGGATGTTTATTTCAGTACTTAAGCATATAAGTTTAGTTTAAAGATTAAAGAAAAAAGATAAAATACAGTGAACACTGATTCACCCCCCCCCCCCCCCCCCCTCTCAATGTTTACATCCTAACAGGATATTGGTTAATCACAAAGAACAAGAAGACTATCATTGATGAAGACAAAGTTGAGGAATGTACTACTAAAGAGAGAGATCTATTCATGTGTAACATACTTTCTAGAGAAGCACTTTTGTCATCCCTTCCAGAAAATGAGTACAGTGAGGTAAAATATCTAAAAACATCTCATGAAATTTGGTTATCTTTACAATCTACTTTTGAAGGTGATGAACATGAAAAGAAAATCATATTACATAATTGGATATGTGCATTTGAAGATATAAGAATGATGGAAGATGAGTCTGTTAGAAGCTATATTGGTAGAATGTTAGAAATTGTTGCAAGTATAAAATCCTAAGAAGGAACCAAGACAGAGAATGAAGTGATATGGAAAATTCTGAGGACATTGACTCCTTTTAAGAAGACAAGGAAAATGATTGAACAAGTTATACCATGTACTAAAAACTTCACCAGAGAAACCCTTCTTGGAAGTTTAGAAGCAGTAGAGATGAACTTGAGACAATCAGGAGATTTACCTAGAATGGAGACATCATTCAATGCACTTAGTATTCACCCTACCTTATCAAGAAGCATCAATGTAACTAGAGATTATGCTAGTAGCAGCAGATCTAGAAATGAAGAAGACAAGAAGATTGAAGAAGGAATTGCCTTGCTTGTGAAGAGAGAACTAGATGGTAAGAAAATGTTTTAATATTGGACTTGTCAAGAATATGGTCATTTTGCATCTAAATGTCCTAAGAGAGTAAAGAAGTATAGAAAGAACTTTAAACCTTGAAGATCTAAAGAATTTTATATTGCTAATAATAAATAATTTGAAACTAGTATGGAGAAATCTCTAAGTGAAAGTGATAATGAGAATGATGATATAGTATTTGTGGCAATAAAAGAATAAAATCCTAAAACTGAAGTTAAGGAAGAAAAAGCCTTAGTTTCTTAAGTAAAAAAGAAATCTTATTGGATTATAGATAGTGGTTGTTCACATCATATGACTGGAGACATGAAAAAGTTCATAAAGTTTAACAATTATGATGGAGGAATTGTTAGAGCTGGAAATAATGCACCTCATTTGATAAGAGGTATAGGATCTATTACTCTTGATGGAAAGACTAATACTGATGATGTTTACTTTGTGGATGGATTGAAACATAATCTTTTGACTAGTGTTGGACAACCAGTTGATAAGGGATATCAAGTTTGGTTTACTGAGAAAACTTGTGTAATCAAAGACAAGGATGGTAATTTGATTGGTACTAGATCAAAAACCAGAGGTAATTTATTTCAGTTGAATCCTATTGAGATGACATGCTTGATTACTAAAATTGATGACAGTTGGTTATGGCACAAAATATTTTGTCATATAAACTGTGATAATATTGTGAAAGTGAGTACTACACTTGTAGTAAGAGATTTTCCTAAGATTATGAAGCCTACTAACATGATTTGCAAGGAATGTGTGATGGCTAAGTAGAAGAGAAGATCATTTCCCAACAAGAAGTTTACAACAGTAGAGAAGTTGGAAATTGTCCATACAAATTTGAGCGGTCCCACCAGGACTTGAGGATTCTATGGAGAAAGGTATTTTATGGTTCTCGTTGAAAATTTTACAAGAATGATGTGGACTGCATTTCTTAAAGAAAAGTCTGAAGCATTTGATAAGTTTAAAATTATTAAGAACAAAGTTGAGAATGAATCTGGAATGAAGATTAAATGTTTGAGATCAGACAGAGGTGGAGAATTTACTTCAAAAGAATTTAACACTTTTTGTGAATTGAATGGCATTAAGAGACAATTTTCAACCCCTAGGACACCTGAACAAAATGATATTGCAGAAAGAAAAAATAGGCCAGTAACTAAAGTAGCAAGAGCCATGTTATTTGAAAATGATTTGGCAAAGATATTCTTGAGAGAAGCAATGAACAAAGCAATATATACAATGAACATAGTGCAAATTAGAGAAGACATAGACAAAGACACCTTATGAAATATGGTTTGGACATGCACCATCAGTTAAGTATTTTAGAATTTTTGGAAGAAAATGTTATATTAAGAGAGATGATGACACTGGAAAGTTTGATCCTAGAAGTGATGAAGGTATATTTTTTGGTTATTCATTGAAGATCAAAGCTTATAAATGTTATAATAAAAGAACTAAGACTATTGTTGAGAGCACAAATGTTAAAGTTGATGAAAAGTTCAAAATTCAAGAAAGAATGTTTGATTATGAATCAGATGAATGAACTCATCCTAGAACTAATCTAGAGAGTACTAAATTATTATATGAAACTGACAATGATTTGTAGAATGAAAGCTACAATGAGGAGCCTACAGCTGAATCAAGAATTGAGATAGTGACACCTAACAGGAACCTATAAAGAAATCATCATGTTGAGAAAATTATTGGAAGTATAGATAGAGTATTTTTGATGGGAAATAAGGTACAAGAACAATTGTGTTTAATTTCTCAAATTGAACGTAAATCTACTAGTGGAGCCTGTGAAGATGAACATTAGGTAAATCTATGAAGGAACAATTAGATCAAATTGAAAAGAACAAGACTTGGGAATTGGTCCCTAGGCCTAAAGATAAGAATGTTATAGGAACTAAATGGGTATTCAAAAACAAGATGAATGAACAAGTAGAAGTTGTAAGGAATAAAGCAAGACTAGTATGTAAAGGATACTCACAACAAGAAGGAATTGACTATGAAGAAACTTTTGCACTAGTAGCAAGAATTGAAGTAGTAAGAATGTTTTTGGCTTATGCGGCCTATAAAAAATTCAAAGTGTATCAGATGGATGTGAAATCAGCATTTCTGAATGAAGAGTTAGAAGAAGAGATTTACATTGAGCAGCTGAAGGTTTTCCTTTAACTAAAGAAGGAGATATGGTATGTAAACTGAAGAAAGCTTTATATGGACTTAAACAAGCACCTAGAACTTGGTATGCAAGATTGGATAAGTATTTGATAAAATTAGGATTTACTAAAGGCACAATAGATAGAAACTTATACACAAAAGAAATTGAAAATGGTTTCCTGGTTGTAGTTATTTTTGTTGATGATATTATCTTTGGAGGAGAAGATGAAGCTAGTGATAAATTTGTAGATGAAATGAAGACTAAATTTGAAATGAGTATGATTTGTGAGATGAAATACTTTTTAGGATTGCAGATAACATAGAACAATGATAGTATCTTCTTATGTCAAACAAAGTATTTGAATGAATTATTGAAGAGATTTGGAATGGAGAACTGTAAACCAGTTGGAACACCTATGATAACTAGACACAAGTTATCTACCACAGATAAGACTCCTACAGTTGAACAGAAAAAGTACAGATCTATGATTGGAGGTTTGCAATATTTAACTCATACAAGAATAGATATATCACATGAAATTGGAATTGTTGCAATATTTCAAGCTGAACCCAGATAATCACATTATGCAGCAGTAAAAAGGATACTGAGGTACTTAAGAGGCACAATTGAATATGGATTGTGGTATGAAAAACTTAATGACTTTACCCTATGTGCATATACAGATGCAGAGTGGGAGGTAGTGTTAATGACAAAAAGAGCACAAGTGGTGGAGCATTTTTCCTTCGAGGAAGATTAGTTTCTTGGCTAAGCAAGAAGAAAAATTTTATTTCACAGAGAACAATAGAAGTAGAGTATGTAGCAGCAGCAAACAATTGTAATCAGATAATTTGGATGAAACAAATGTTGAAGGATATTGGAATAAAATTTGTTGAGCCTTTTGTTATACATTGTGATAACACCAGCATAGTTAGTATGTCTAAGAATCATGTACTACATTCTATGACAAAGCATATAGAAATAAAGTATCATGTAGTGAGAGAGAAAGTTACAGAAAAGGAAGTTAGACTTGAGTATATAAGTCTAAGGATACATTTGAGTATCTCAGAGGTATGCTTGGGGTTATGCCCTAGCCTAATTTTGAGAAGTGATGTAGATTGTTGCATCAGTCCAGTGGTATATGAGCCTTATCTTTCTTCTAGACTAGATGTTGGTACTTCCTCTATGGGGGAATATGTGTTTTAGAGCTGAGTCATGAGGACTCTAGTGAATGTATTTTCTGAAAAAGTGTCTTTTGACATTGAATTTATTGTTGACATAGTGGTGTAGCATTTGTCATTGATGTCAATGGGGGAGAAGGATACATAAAAAAATCATCTATTGAAGAGATTCTGAGGGAGAAGATTACAAGCAATATAAAATGGAAAACTAAAAGAGTTGAATAGGAAAACGAAGCAAGATTTGACTCATGAAGAGGACTTGAAAGTATTTTCAGAGCAGCAATGTTGCAATGTTGGTATTCATGGAACTTGGATTTTTTTTTTATCTATGTTTCCACAATGCCAATGGGGGAGATTGTTAGGAATGAATACTAAATATATCATATGGGGGAGTATTCATAGCCATTCTATAGAATTTTTTGTTGCATTCATGACTATGATTGTCATTGATGTCAAGACACTGATCTACTGAAGTTTAGCAGGGTAGCAGATAGTGTTTGAGTTAGCGCACGTGGGATATTGAAGATCAAGCTATGCAGAGTTAAGGAATTAATCTATGATGTCTTACAAGATCATGGTTAAGAGCACATATGGAAATTCATCTATTCATGACAGTTATGTGTAAATCAGTGGAATCAGTATTCAGACAGTATTCCTGAGTAGCGGTTTGTGGAAATTGAATGATATCTCCTAATCAAGATTGAATCTGAGCATGTGAATTTGTAAAGATGTTGAAAAAATGATTATTTTGAAGTGGATGTGAAAGAAAGATCAGAGGTCACACGAATGAAGAGTTATCCTTATTGGAAGCCAACAATTTTTTGTAATTATGGAATTTTTATGTAACGTGTGGAAGATTTTATTTTGTAATTTGTATGTCAACTCATTTGTAACTACTTGAGTGTGGTATAAAGGAAGGAATATTTTCCTTATTGTAATTTTTAATTGGAATGTAAGTTTGTGAAATTTAATTACGGAATTGTTCAATACTTGTTGAAAGAGGATATGTGAAGTATAGAGATCTGGTATTGAGATCTGATGAGGCAATTAGTGTGGTTTGGCATAGTAAAAGGAGATGTGATAATTTTTTGAGATCAGTAATATTTTGATATTATTCTATTGAATAATATAGAGATCACTTGGATAGTGTGTTCAATGATCTTGCTCTTGAAGTTGTTTGGACAGTGGGTCCTTCTGTGTTCCATAACTCCTAACAGGGTTAGAATATTTTAGTAGGGATTCAAAGTCTCCTAGAAGGGACTAATATGTACTGAATGTATTTTATAAGACTCCTAACAAAGTCCATCCTTTCACAAGGAACTTTCATATTAGTGCATCTTTTGTGGGCATCATTCCCACCAAGGTTTACTCTTTGATCAAGAGGTTCCCTAGTCAACATATCGCATGTTATTGTGTTATTGTGTATGTATATCTTTCTATGGTTATTGATTACATTTCTTACATGGTTAAAATATGTTAAAGGTGATAAAAGTTTTATTTATCTGATAATTGATTTACCACCCCCCCCCCTCTCTCAGTTGTCTTGGTGGACTTTACTATCTAACAATTTTAGCATGACCTTTCAGCTTGGCCTTAGTGAGTATGACCCTTTGAGGGTCTTCTACTTCTTTATACTCAAAATAATCTTGCACATCATTGATATAATCAATAAAAAAATTTGGGTTAATATTTTTATAAAATTTAGAGACTTTAATCTTCATCTCTTTCCAATCTTGGAAATAGCCCTTAAAAACTTAGCCTTGTCAGGATATCTCATTATTTCTCTTTCTTCTTCAAAATTTCCTTCTTCAGATTCATCCTTACTTTCATCTCTTTCCATAATATCAAATCCTCTACACAATTCCTCTTTTGGTTCTTCCACTTCTCTCTGGAGGACTCTAAAATCCTCTTCTATCATACATGCAACTCTTCCACCACAGTTCCTTCATGGAGACATTTTCTGCACTTATCTCTCAAACCCACAACTACAGTCATGATGCAAACTACCTCATGCTCAATAATCTATCTACACACTTAGTAAATTCTTCTCTGATACCACTTGATGATGGGTACTCCCCTTATTCAACCAAACACACACAATACAATAGAAAAATAAATAGAAAATTGGAAAAATAGAAAAATGGAAAGAACAAAAACACTAGCTTGTTGTTATCTTCAATGAAATGATACTACGATATTAAAAAATGTAACATTATACAACTATATGGGTTATTTAATTATAATAATCTACAAGATAGGGCTAGAATATACACTTTTGGAGCTAAGCCCTAAAACCCCCCTTCATCCCTATATGTGTACCACAATTAACTTCCTTTGAATATTCTACTAAAGTGAAATTTTATCATTTTCATAATTATACTCTTGAAGCTCTCTATATCTACGACATCAAAGTGTTATCGAAGACAAGTTTTGAGCCCTTCCAGAGTCTCTAAGGCTTTCAAAACCAAGTTCAAAGTTTTTGTACCACCCTGCCAAAATAGAAAATTGTAATATCTTCAAAACCCGAATTGATCTTGATAGTAAACTTTATTGCCAGGCTTATATATCCAAAATAAACCTCCAGGGAATTAATTGGGACAATTTATGCTAAAAAAAAGCTTATTTAAAATAGTAAACTTGTGAAAAAATAGTAACCCTTCCCAAAGATAGCCCTTATTAAAAAACTAAAAAAAAATTTGGGTGATACAATATTTCTGTCACACCCTGGATGTTCCTATATCAGTGATATTTTATTCTTTGCATTTATGATAGATTTTTTTTTTTAAGGGATACTCTAAAAATACTAGGTATAAAACCTATCAAGATGCATGTTATTGATAATAATATCAAATGAATCACCCTCAAGAGTAGCCAATTGATATGATCCTAATCCATATGTTGCAGTTATAATGTATGGGCCAAGCTATTTAGGTTAAAATATGCCCTTATTTTCTCTAACTTATTGATTTCATGGGTTCTCTTTCAGGAAAAGATCACCAATTTCAAATTTGTGTGATTTGACTTTGTGATTGTAGCTTCTGTGGGGATGGATATATAGGGTACTAAGAGGGGAGGGATGAATTAGTTCCCTCAAAAACTTTCACTACCACAACTTAATCAACAAACAGTAGTAACATTCATCTAGCTTATATCCATTGTCTGCATCATTCATCCAATTAACTTTGCAAAAGTAAATATCAGGAAATTAACAAATAATCAATCACATAACACAAGTATTTTGGTTACGCAGATACCCTTGTTAGAAGGTAAAAACTACAGTGGGGATGACACCCACAAATATTCACTGCTGTAGTAAATAAAGTTAGATAGGCTACAAGTTGTGATCACTTCTAATGATCTTACCATATTAGGAGTAACAATTTAGATCAAATAGATCTACCTAGTTATAGGATTTCAACAACACTACTTGAGTGTGTACTGGGTAAAGAGATTTACATAAAAGACTGTTAGGTCTACTTTGTTAAGAGATTTTGGGTTTCTTTGTTACAATGATTAGAAAATAACAAATAGTATCTGCAAATTAACAACTCTATCTTTTTTGATATAGATCTATAAAATACTGAATAAATAACACCTTTTCATGTGTAGATCTCAACTCTAATCTGCTCGATAGGCTTGTCTAATTCTGCTTAATCTGATTGTCTCTGTATTCTTCTCTTCTATGTCTAAAAACTAATATCTTGAAGTTGGCTAATGCTTCAAGAACTTATTCACTCAAGTTCTCTCCAATACATATCCAAAATGATATGAAATATATTTATATAGCATACTACTTATACCGCTTAACAAAATTAGGTTACAATATCTTAGAGAAAACCCTATAAAGATCTACGGTGTACAAAATTAACCTAGATCAAGAAATTATATAAAGATAATCATTACATTTAATGATTGTATCAATAATAAATGTTCCTTGATCTTGGTAAAACATTTTGTGTTTCTGTTGTAACCATCTACATAGATAAGTGTGCCATTCCTGATTACTATGTCATTTTCTATCTTACTCGGTAAACACTGTAAATACTGCTTGGTAATTACACTGGTGCTTGGTATCTAGTGTGCTCGTTGTTTACAATCACTCAGTGTCAATGTATACTAGTGCTCGGTAAAACTACTCTATTTCTCAGTTAGTACTAGGACTTGGTTTCTCTATACTGCCTTGAGATAACTTGGTGTATAGGCTTGTGTAGCTAACTGACTATCTTGAATAGCTTGAAGTACTTTCTTTTACCAACTAGTGTTCATAGATTACCGACTGATTAACCTTGATACTAATGACAACCTTTAATGCTCAAAATAGAGATAACAATCTCCCCATTTGGCATTAGTATCAAAACTTTAAATGTATATGACCTTGTGTCTCAAAATGTATTCTATCTTCACCATATATACATAGTTATGTTTGTTCCATCAAAATTTTCTATTTATCTACAAGTTGTCCCCCTCGATGCATGCTCTCAGTAGTGTGTAGTATACTTAGCATTATTTACATTACATATTTGGCATATACATTATTCTCCCCATTTTTGATATTAATGCCAAATAAAAGAATTGTATACTTACAACTTATCAAAAATATGCTTGTGGATTTTCTTTAGGGACTCCAAGAGGTTTTTCCATTCCTCTTTCAAGTTGGTGAGAGTAATGTGCTCAAGACCGACTTGTGCATGCATGTCAAAGATGTTGTCCAACACATAAATTTCTAGTGTTGCAACAAGCATTTGTGCCTTGACAATATGTTTCTCAAAATATTTCAGATATGGAAATAACTCAATTTGCAGTTCTGTGACTTGGTCACTTATTCTTTCTTCTTGCTTTTTGAGGTCTGCTATTAACCACCTGAATTCTTGAACTTTCAAGATGTTCTTGGAAAATGCTTGAGGCTCAGTTAAGGCTGCCTATGCACTGGCTTGGATTTCTTTATGTAGTTGTTTTATCTTTTCACTGACCTCAGCAGTGAATGTGTCTACAGTGCATAGCTTTACCAAAATTTGACTAATTAACTGAGTAACAGACTGAATGTTAGCTATTACCTCATATAACTTTACCTTATTTACTACCACTTCTTGGCTGATCTTTTCTGCAAATTTATTTTGTATTTTAGATTCTACCCTTTCTTCTATTCTCTTTTCTACTTCCATATATGAGACATTTATTTCTTCTGCAAGTGTAGCAAGTTGGTCCATTATTGGTGTATCTTCATTTATGTGTACCTCTAGTATGACCTATTGTAAGATGTCTCTTACATTTTCAAGAATTTCCTTGCTCTTGCACTCTAGTTTTAGTTTTTCTTGTGTTTCTTTTCTTGTACATAGCTCCCCATATTTTCTTAATTCCTCAGGGCTTAGGGTCCTTGGATCACATTCTGGTATAACAATGATTTCATCTAGGGTGACCGTCCCTTTTCCATGCTTCTTCTTCTTTTTCTTCTTATCAGGTTCTTGAGGTGAGCTCTTTATGAATGGCACAATAGCCTTTACCTCAGAACTTTGTGTAACCTATTTAGTTGATACTGTGTCTTCCTTCTTCTACTCCTTGGTAACCTATGTGTTAGTTGACTGAGATGGAGCTTCTGATGTAGTGTCTAGTGGAGTGGCCTTGGTTACTTTCGGGTCTTCTTGGCTCTTAGTTTTTGTCTCAGTTACCTCTTTCTCTATAGGCTTATTTGTATCTATTGGTGTCTCTCCTCCTTGTTCCCCTGATGTATCCATCGATTGCTCAAGGTTTGAGCCTTCAGGTTGTTCCTTTGATAGTATTTCGACTACTTCCACTAGTACAAGCAATTCACCTAGTAATGATGTGATTGTAGGCTTGGTAGTTGTACCTTCATCTTTTGTTTTTCCTTGTACAATAGTCACATCCTCATCCTGATCTCTATCATTAGGATCACCATTAGTGATGTCCTCAATGAGTACATCTTGTTCATTTATCACCTTAATTTGGATCTCTACTAGATCTAGTGTATCCTATGAAATACTTATTTCTTCATTGGCAAGGGTAGTATCAATCACCTCTGTAATTGATGCATCTATCTCTTCAATCTTCTTTTCCAAATCAACATCATCAATGTGGATGCCTTTTCCTTTTGACTTATGTTTCTTCTTAGACAAATTTAGAAATTTTGTCTTCTCAACTTGCTCTCAGGATGCAATGATGGAGGTCCAAATGAGTTGGCTAGACTCATCAATATCTGCTATATCTTCATCTAATACCTGCATAGCCTAGACTTTTACTCTAAATCTCCTAGAGTAAGTATTCATATAATCTTCAATTTCATCAAGAGATAAATTTGGAACTACCAGAACTAGGGCTTGTTCCCTCATTTTCTTTTCGGTGTCCAAGGCATAGGACCATTTCTAATTTATTCTCTCTTCTAATTCCTTGGGAAGTTGTTTGGAAAATTCCAATGGAACTCATTTGAAGCATATCATCATCTAGATGATTGCCTCCTCAATTTTATTTTGATCCTCAGTAGACATGTTGTCAAACCAACTAAGTTCTGGATTGGTGATTTCACCATTTTCAATGATATCTTCACAAACTTCATCAATTGTCCTATTTTTATTGTTGACCACCTTGAGCTAATCTTTCTCATTTTCTTTGTCTTCAAGGTCTTCCTTTCCTCTTATCAATTTCCTCCTTTTCCTCGGTGCCTCAGCTATGACCTTAGTTCCTCTTTTGGTATATGTCTTGGTCAGTGAAGTAGCTTTTGGCTTTATTAACTTCATAACTCCCTTTTTCAAAGGTGGAGATGTTAGAAAGTAAAGTCTACAAAGATAACTGAGAGGGGGGGGGGGGTGAATCAGTTATCTAACAATTATAGCTTTTATCAACTTTATCAGCATTTAACCATGTAAGTAATATAACTACCAACGATTGAAAGATATTCATACACAATAACACAATGACACAAGATATGTTGACTAGGGAACCTCTTGATCAGAGAGTAAACCTCGATGGGAATGATGCCCACAAAAGATGCACTAATATGAATATTCCTTCTGAAAGGATGGACTCTGTTAGGAGTCTTATAAAATACATTTAGTACATATGAATCCATGTTAGGAGATTTTTAATCCATGTTAAAAGATTCTAAGCCAGTTAAGAGTTATGGAAGACAAATGGACCCACTGCCCAAACAACTTCAATGGCAAGATCACTAAACACACTATCCAACTAATCTCTAGATTATTCAATAGAATAATATGAAATATGTTACCTCCTTTCTTACTGTGCCAAACCACACTCTCTGCTACACCAGATCTCAATTTCAGATCTCTATATCTCGCATGTCTTCTTTCACAAACTCGCTACCTCAATTATGTAGTACCATCTTGTAGGATGCTTTTAGTTTGCTTTATGTTTCAGTTGTATGACCAAATTATTTTAGGTCACTTTTCATGTGATCAATTATTATTTCATTAATGATGATTATGGATTATTATTATTATATGTTTATCACGTGTATGCATAGATTGGATGATGATGTTTCATGATGATAGATTATATGTTTTGTATTGATTACAATGTACTTACCCCATACTTGCATGTGTATGGAGATTATGTGTCTGTATTTGTTTGACATGTTTGTGTGGTAGAGGACAGAGGCGTAGTTACTTGCATAGTCAAGATCCACATGTCCAACCATACCCTATTATTGTTTGTTATATATTGTATGCACATGCTTCATCTTGTGATGACAATTTTGCAAGTACAGGGCATCGTCTTCCCTGAATTGGCAGGAGTGAGCATGCCCATAAACATTCATCTCAATGGTAAAGAGGGGAGATAATACATAGACCCAAAACCCTAACCTAAGCCAAATTGTCCTAGGATTGGACAAGTGTCTGTTTGACTACCTTACCCAAATTCACTTGGTTGGTATGAATTCGTGGATCTCGTTCTTGAGTTTGTGCATGGTTTAAGTTTGCTTGAATTTGATTGTGCTTGATCTTATTTTTCTTAATTTAGTGGATTTATGATTATTCAGGTGATTTTATATGATTATCGATGTTAGGATTATAGTTGAATTTAATGATTTAATTATGTTCCTATGTTTAATTTGGAAAATTGTCTAAAGTCAATTATTTGATTAATTTGAATTAATTGATTGTTTAATTGAAATTGGATTTAATTATGTTTGAGTGTATTATTAAATAATTGAATATTTAAATGCATGTTCTAGGATGTATTAAATATTTAATTTATTTAATTTGGGTTTTTATTATTAGCATGTGCTTAGTTGGAAAATGACTTGAATTATGCTTACATATTTTATTAAATGATTAAATAATTAATTGCATGAATTTGTGATGCATTAAGTATTTAATTTGTTTAATAAATGAATTTAAATTATAACATGTACAAAATTGAAAAGGGAATTGTTTTTAAAAAAGAGAACTAGTTTTCAAAAGTCAAAGTTGAGTTGTGCATTTAAAAGATATTTTAATTAATTAATTAGGATTTATTTTCAATTTTGGAATTAGAGTTGGATCAGGAGTTGTCTTATGAGTCATTTCTGATTTGGAGTTGAACTATGAGTTAGCTTTTGAGTTGTCTTTTGGGATTGCATGAATTTGGGAATTGAATTCCTATTAGGGGATTATTGCATTCATTTGGAGGGAGACAGGTTTTGGAGAAGATTTTTGGGGAGAGCTTGTGTGCTTGGTATTTTGGAGATTTGTGGATTGGTGTGGCTGCATGTTGATTTGAGTTTCTGTGTGCATCTGGATTGGGCACCTATTTGCAACATAGCTTTCAGATCTGTAGGTTTGGTTTGATTTTGGAGAGAATTTTGTTCTCAAACCTATAGGGGTTTCCATTTTTATTCTATTTCTGGCATTGGATCTAAGGTAGGCTTTGGATTTGTCTGTTAGATCTGTTTCCACATCTATTTGTCTTTCTGTGCTTTTATAGTTTTCTATGTTTTCTATTTGGTAGATCTATGTTTTTATTAGATCTGGGTATTCAGAAACCCTAGTATAGTTAATTTTTGTATTGTATTGCATCTTGGCATTGTACTGTTATGCTGGCCAAATTTTGTTAATTAATTCTTCATCATTTGCCTAGAAATCAATAAACTAGTCCTGGTCTATAGTTTAACAATAATTTCTCATTAGGAAAATCTATTGATTGTTAAAAAAAAACCCAATCTAGGTATGAATATTCATCTTAGAATTTAAATAATCATTCTGTATATATTTTTCCTTTGGAAAAATTAAAAAGTTACACAATCAAATTAATGGACTAAATTCTTTGAGTTTTGGAGAGAATCAGAATATTCTTGTTAACAATGATAGGTCTTCCAATATTTTCTATCTTCTGGTATTAAAAAGAAAAAAAAAATACAGTCATAGTAAAAAAGTAACTGTGGGAAAAGTCAATGCAATTAGGTGCATGTGACATATTCCTCTTGTTATATGTTTTCCAAAAATATTTATATTAAAGAGGGAAAATATTTTAATTAAAATTAATATATGTTAAAGAGCATATATTGTTTGAATAAATATTAATTTGTATGTTTTTATAAGGAAAAATATTAAATTAAAAAATATATATTAAAATATATTTATATGCGTTTTATTTTAAAGTTTTGAAATTTATAAAAAAAAAATTATATTAAAAAAAGTTTGTTTTGATAGTATTAAAAACAAATTTAAAAAAAATAATAAAATGAAAAAAATAAATTTAATTTTTGTATTGGGCGGGGCCCTTATTTTCTTCCCCCCCCCCCCCCCCCCCCCCCCACGCCATGGCATTACTACCGTAGCAGCAGGCATTGCTACGACAATACCTGACTGCTATGACAATAGGGTACTGTCATAGCAATACACTGCTGCGGAGGGAGATTACGACAGGGTTTAGAAAGGCACGCAAGGCTTAGGGAACCGCTTGGGGTGCAGGGCCTGCAGGGTCCCCCCCAAAAGAATTTTATTTTAAAATTTAATTTTTGTTATCTTATGTCAATTTTATTTTATGTTAAATTTAATTTTATGTTAATTTAATTAATGTTATGTTAAGTTAATTTATTTTATAATTGTTTTTTTTAATTAATAAGATTTATTTATTTAGAATAAATTTAAATTAGTTTATTTTATTATGTTAATAAATTAGTATTATTCTAATGTCATTTTAGTACGTTAGTCTATTTAGTTCTCTTTAGTAATTAACTTATTTGAGATTTAGTTTAATTAAATAAATTTGTTTAATCAATTTAGTTTAACTATATTGATTGTAATTTATTTTTGTTTGTAAATTTAAGATAGGTCAATTTTTCTTGGCTATGATATAGGGCTTTAATTGAATATTAGTTTTAATATTTGAAAGGCATTATTGGTAAATGTGAAACATCTTACTTTATTAGGAACAAATTATTTGCTAAATGCATATGTATGCACCAAGATTGGCATTTTTATTCTACTGAATTCCTAGAACGTTATTAGGGAATATTCTTTTTATTAGTGACATTAATATGCTTATTATGTGTGATTCTTTTATCATTATTATGCTATATATATTCTGCTCGGTTTATGTTCATAATGAAGTTTAAATGCTTGTAGATCAATTTCAATTTATTAAGTTGTGAATGTTGTACTCTTCGTTCATTCTTATGTCTTCTTGTGCATTATGTGATGACATGCATTAGAATGGCCTAGGGGGAAACAGAGGCAGGGATATGTTTCAGTGGATTGTATTTCAGTATCATATTCATTGTGTGTGCTTATTCTGTTTATCACCTATGCTTTGATCTTATGGGCTCTTGTTGGTTATAATCTGTTTATGGTATCTTCGTAATCATTTCAGTTTCTATGTGTGAAACTGCATCTAGGATTACCTAGTTGTATACCTGTTTGATGTTTATGTGATTATGAGCCTAGGAGAGATTCATTAAGTGCATCTTAGGGGAGTGGCTTAATATAGGGGCCGGGACCCAAAGTGGTCAGCACCTAGGTAACCTATTGTAGGTTATGTAATTAAGTGATAACTTAGTAATTAAAAATTTATAGATCATTTAAAAAGATAAGTTAGAATATGTTTATGATTAGAATTCCTCATATCTGAGAGAGAGTATTCTAATCCCACATGGATCATATTAAGGTTCCAAGGCCCAGAGTGGTCAGTTCTAGGGTAACTCAATGCTTGAGAGTCTGGGGTCCTTTTTTATCAGTCCAGGGTACTCAAGTAGATAGACATGTGATGCCACTCCCATAGCATGTAGCCTAGATCATCTCTTGAGTATTTTTTTATGCCTCTGGATTAGTGTGTTTCACCTTTCACTTTATTTTGTAAACCTTGAGTAGTGAGCTTTCAGGATTCCTTGCTCAGTGGTTTTATCCTTGTTTATTTTTGGTCATTTGATTGGGGTTTGTGGTTATCTCCTCAGTACGGTGGGGTAGACCTTTGTAGTTCTACACGGACAGGTGGTAGTGATTCTTTACCATTTGAGATTCGACGTCCTGGTGCTAGTGCTGTTGATACTTCTACAGTTGGATGATTTTATGGTTCTTCATTGATTCTTCATTGTTGGTTTCTTATCATATCTTCATTTCTATAGTCCTATGATAGAGTATCGCATGTGATACCTAATATGGAGATTGTACTTCCTTGTTAGATTTATTATTACATACCCTGCGACATGTGCAGTGGATGTTAGTTTATTAGTTATCATGGATGTCCATGAGGTTTGTAATTATTGATGTAGTTGTAATTGTATCATTTATTATATGGAATCCTTTGTCATCTTTCTTTAGTTGTTTTATTTGTTCTTAAGTAATTCTACGTCATGGAACCCTCGGGATTTGTAATCTATTTTGGTTGTTGGTTTAATGTGAGTAAATGGTAATTGCTTCCGCACTATTGTGTATCTTGTATGTTAACTTTTTTAAAAAAATGTTCACCAAACTTTGTTGCAAGTTATAGGTTAATCTCTCTTGGGTTCCCTGGCGGGGTGTTACAAATTAGCTCTTTTCTTCACTTCATGCATATATTCACTTACTTACACACTACAATAAGGAAAACATTCCTTCCTTTATACCATATTGAATTAATTACAAATCAGTCGGCATCCAATTACAAAAATAAAGGTTTCCATACGCTACACCAAAATTACACAAAATTGTCAACTTCCAACTACAATAATTCTTCACTCATGTGACCTCAAAGTTTGCATTGTCATCCACATCACTATTAGTGTGTCTCTAACTTCCCTTTAACTGTGCAAAACCAAATTCCATCCCGATTAGGAGATATCATCCAATTTCCATAAACCGCTACTCAGAAACACTGCCTAAACACTGCTTCCACCAAAATGCTTATAACTTCCATGAATAAATGAATTACTATTTGTGCTCTTAACCATATACATATAACATATTAAATAGTATAACCTCAATATTTCATAACTCCAACTGCAATACCCCACGTGTGCTAATCAGAACACTGTCTGCTTCTTTGCAAGTCTCTGGTAGATCATTGTGTTGACATCAATGACAATCACAGTCATGAATGCAACAAAAACTACTACAGAATGGCTGACAAACATTCAAAATTCATTCCTAACAATCTCCCCCATTGGCATTGATGGCAACATAGATGAAAAAACATCCAATGTTCCAAAAATCCAATACTGCAATACTGCTGCTCTAGAAAAATATTTTCAAGTCCTCTTCATCAATCAAATCTAGCTTTGTTATCCCCATTGACATCAAATTTTGGTTTTTTCATGTACACTTCTCCCCCATTGACATCAATGATAGAAATTTCATCATTATGTCAACAACAACTCTAATGTCAAAAGACATGATTCAGAAAATGCATTCACTAGAGTCCTTATGACTCAGCTCAAATACACATACTCCCCCATAGAGGAAGTACCAACATCCAATCCAGAAGAAAGATAAGGCTCATATACCACTGGACGGATGCAACATTCTACATTCTTACTCAAAATTAGGTTGGGACATAACCCCAAGCATACCTCTCAAATACTCAAATGTATCCTTAGGCAAAGGCTTTGTAAATATGTCTGCTATCTGCTCCTTTGTTCTTATGTACTCAAGTCTGACTTCTATCTCAGCAACTTTCTCTCTTACTACATGATACTTAATCTCTATATGCTTTGTCTTAGAGTGTAATACAGGGTTTTTAGACAAACTAACTATGCTGGTGTTATCACAATGTATGACAACAGGTTCAACAAACTTTATTCCAATGTCCTTCAGCATTTGCTTCATCCAAATTATTTGATTACAATTGTTTTCTACTGCTACATATTATGCTTCTGATGTGCTCTGTGAAATACAATTCTACTTCTTGCTTAACCAAGAAACCAATCTTCCTCCAAGAAAAAGGGCTCCTCCATTGGTACTCTTTTTATCATCAACATTGCCTCCCCAATTAGCATCTGTATATGCAAATAGGGTAAAATCATCACATTTTTCATACCACAAACCATAGTCCATTGTGCCTCTTAAATATCCCAATATCCTCTTTACTGCTGCATAATGTGATTCTCTAGGTTCAGCTTGAAATCTTGCCACAATTCCAACTGAATGTGCTATATTAGGTCTTGTATGAGTCAAATACTACAATCCTCTAATCATAGATCTATATATTTTCTATTCTACCACCGGTGCTTCATCTGTGCTAGATAATTTATGTCTAGTTACCATAGGTGTTCCAACTAGTTTACAGTTCTCCATTCCAAATCTTTTCAACAAGTCATTCAGGTACTTTGTCTAACTTACAAAAATACCATCATTGTTTTGTGTTATTTGTAATCCCAAAAAGTACTTCATTTCACCAATCATGCTCATTTCAAATTCAATCTTCATTTCATTAGCAAATTTGTCACCAGCTTCATCTTCTCCTCCAAAAATAATGTCATCAACAAAAATAACTATAATCAACAAACCATTTCAATTTCTTTTGTGTATAGATTGTTGTCAACTGTTCCTTTTGTAAATCCTAATTTTAACAAATATTTGTCCAATCTTGCATACCAAGTTCTAGGTTCTTTCTTTAGTCCATATAAGGCTTTCTTTAGTTTACATACCATATCTCCTTCTTGAGTCAAAGGAAAACCTTCAGGCTGCTCAATGTAGACTTCTTCTTCCAATTCACCATTCAGAAACGTTGACTTCACATCCATCTGATATACTCTAAATTTCTTATAAGCCGCATAAGCCAAATACATTCTTACTACTTCAATTCTTGCTACAGGTACAAAATTTTCTTCATAGTCAATTCCTTCTTGTTGTGAGTAACCCTTACATACCAATCTTGCTTTGTTTCTTACTACTTCTCCTTGTTCATTCATCTTGTTTCTAAATACCCATTTAGTTCCAATAACATTTTTGTCTTTAGGTCTAGGGACAAATTCCCATGTCTTGTTCTTTTCAATCTAATATAGTTCTTCTTTCATAGCATTAATCAAACTTTCATCTTCACAAGCTTCACTAGTATATTTAGGTTCAACTTGAGAAATCAAACATAGCTTTTCTTGTACCTTATTTTAAGTTAGAACTCCTCTTTTGATGGTTCCAATAATTTGCTCAATAGGGTGATTCCTTGATAAATTCTTGTTAGGTGTCACTGTCTCTGGTCTCACTTCAAGTGTTGATTCTTCAATAACTTCACTATGGATTTCATTCAACAAGTCATTGTTAGTTTCATAAAATAATTCAGTAGTCTCAGAGTTAGGTTTAGGTTGAGCTTCTTCATCTGATTCATAATCAAGCATTATTTCCTAAATTTTGAACTTTTCATCAACTTTAACATTTGCACTTTCAACAATAGTCTTAGTTCTCTTATTGTAACATCTATAAGCTTTGCTTTTCAAAGAATATCCAAGAAATATTCCTTCATCACTTTTGGGATCAAACTTTCCAATATCATCATCTCTCTTTATATAACATTTGCTTCCAAAAATTCTAAAATACTTAACTGAGGGTGCATGTCCAAACCATAATTCATAGGGTGTCTTGTCTGAGTCTACTCTGATTTGTACTATGTTCATTGTATACACTACTTTGTTCACTGCTTCTCTCCAAAATATCTTCACCAAATCATTCTCAAATAACATAGCTCTCGCTGCTTCAATCACTAATTTGTTCCTTCTTTCTGCAATACTATTTTGTTCAAGTGTTCTAGGGGCTGAAAATTGTCTCTTAATACCATTCACTTCACAAAAGGTGTTAGATTCTCTAGAAGTAAATTCTCCACCTCTATCAGATCTCAAACATTTAATCTTCATTCCAGATTCATTCTCAACTTTATTCTCAATGATCTTAAACTTATCAAATGCTTCAGACTTTTCTTTAAGAAATGCAATCCACATCATTCTTGTAAAATCATCAACAAGGATCATGAAATACCTTTCTCCATAGAGTCCTCTAGTCCTGGTAGGACTGCTCAAGTCTGTATGAACAATCTCTAACTTCTCTGCAAATGTAAACTTCTTACTAGGAAAATAACTTATCTTCTATTTAGCCATCACACATTCTTTGCAAATCATGATAGTAGGCTTCATAATTTTAGGTAAATCTCTTACTGCAAGTGTAGTACTTACTTTCACAATGTTATCAAAGTTTATATGACAAAACCTTCTATGCCATAGCCAACTATCATCAATCTTAGTAATCAAGCATATCATCTCAGTAGGATTCAACTAAAATACATTACCTCTGGTTCTAGATCCAATTCCAATCAGATTTCCATCTTTATCCTTTATCACACAAGTTTTTTTGGTAAACCAAACTTGATATCCCTTATCAACTAATTTTCCAACACTCAAAAGATTATGTTTCAATCCATCCACAAAGTAAACATCATCAGTATTAGTCTTTCCATCAAGAGTAATTGATCCTGTACCTTTAATCAAACAAGGTGCATTGTTTCCAACTCTAACAAATCCTCCATCATAATTGTTAAACTTTATGAACTTTTTAATGTCTCCAGTCATATGATGTGAACAACCACTATCTATAATCCAATCAACTTTCTTTTCAACCAGGGAAACTAAGGCTTTTTCTTCATTAACATCAGTTTCAGGATTCTCTTCTTTAATTGCTACAAATCCTATGTCATCATTATTCTCAGTATCACTTTCACTTAGAGTTCTTTCTATACAAGCTTCAATATCTTCATCATTAGCATAATAACATTCCTTAGGTCTAGGCTTGAAATTGTTTTTGTACTTTTTAATTCTCTTAGGACATTTAGATGCAAAATGACCATATTCTTGACAAGTCCAACATTTAAAAAATTTCTTACCGTATGGTTCTCTCTTTACAAGTAAGGCAACACCTTCTTCAATCTTCCTGTCTTCTTCATTTCTAGATCTTCTACTACAAGCATAATCTCCACTCACACTAATGCTTCTAGACAAATTAGGACAATCACTAAGAGCACTGAATGTTGTCTCCATTCTAGGTAAATCTCCTGATAACCTCAGGTTCATTTCTCCTGCTTCTAATCTTCCAAGAAGAGTCTCTCTTGTAAAGTTCATAGTACAAGGTATAACTTGTTCAATTATCTATGTTGTCTACTTAAATATAGGAGTCAATGTCCTTAGAATTTTCCATATCACTTCATTCTTCATCTTTGTTTCTCCACAAGATTTTATGCCTGCAACAATTTCTGACATTCTACCAATATAGATTCTAACTGATTCATCTTTCATCATTCTTATATCTTCAAATGCACATATCCAATTATGTAATCTAACTTTCTTTGCATGTTCATCTCCTTCAAAAGTAGAGTGTAAAGCTTTCCAAATTTCATGAGATTTGTTTAAACATTTTACTTGACTGTACTCATTCTCTAGAAGGGCTGTCAAAAGTGCTTCTCTTGCAAGTATGTTACACATGAATAGATCTCTCTCATTGCTAGAACAAGTTTCAAGATCATCCTCTTCAATGATAGTCTTATCATTCTTTGTAATCAACCAATAACCTAGTCCTAAACATAGTAGGTGTGTCTTCATCTTTTCTTTCTAGCTGTCAAAATTTACTGCATCAAACTTAGGGCTTTCTTTCTTGAAATTCGCCATGGATCTCCTTAAGTTGTTAAACTTTCTTTTCAAGAACCTAGCTCTGATACCAATTGTTAGAAAGTAAAGTCCACAAAGATAATTGAGACGGGGGGTGAATCAGTTATCTGACAATTACAACTTTTATCAACTTTATCATCATTTAACCATGTAAGTAATATAACTACCAACCATTGAAAGATATTCATACACAATAACACAATGACACAAGATATGTTGACTAGGGAACCTCTTGATCAGAGATTAAACCCTGGTGGTAATGATGCCCACAAAAGATGCACTAATATGAATATTCCTTCTGAAAGGATGGACTCTATTAGGAGTCTTATAAAATACATTCAGTACATATGAATCCATGTTAGGAGATTTTGAATCCCTCTTAAAATATTCTAACCCTATTAAGAGTTATGGAACACAAATGGACCCACTACCCAAACAACTTTAATGGAAAGATCACTAAACACACTATCCAACTGATCTCTAGATTATTCAATAGAATAATATGAAATATGTTACCTCCTTTCTTATTGTGCCAAATCGCACTCTCTGCTACACCAGATCTCAATTCTAGATCTTTGTATCTCGCATGTCTTCTTTCACAAACTCGCTACCTCAATTAGCTCTTTTCTTCACTTCATGCATATATTCACTTACTTACACACTAAAATAAGGAAATCATTCCTTCCTTTATACCACACTCAAGTAATTTCAAATGAGTTGGCATCCAATTACAAAAGTAAAAGTTTCCATACGCTACACCAAAATTACACAAAATTATCGGCTTCCAACTACAATAATTCTTCACTCGTGTGACCTCAAAGTTTGCACTATCATCCATGTCACTATAAATGTGTCTCTAACTTCCCTTTAACTGTGAAAAACTAGATTCTATCCCAATTAGGAGATATCATCCGATTTCCATAAACTGCTACTGCCTGAACACTGCTTCCACCAAAATGCTTATAACTTCCATGAGTAAATGAATTACTATTTATGCACTTAACCATAGAAATTTAACATATCAAATAGTATAACCTCAACATTGCATAACTCCAACTACAATATCCCACATGTGCTAATCAGAACACTATCTGCTTCTCTACAAGTCTCTGGTAGATCACTGTGTTGACATCAATGATAATCACAGTCATGAATGTAACAAAAATTGCTATAGAATGGCTGCCAAACATTTAGTATTCATTCCTAATAGGAGAGGCTACAATGGCTAACCTTGTTTGGGCTCTTGATTGTACCATCACCTACCTCTTCTTTGAAAAAGGAGAGGGTAAAACTGGTATTGAATCCTTTTCTTTTTCAGACTCATTTTCCTCACTATCACGAGGTTTATCAGTTAGCAGTAACTAACCTTCAGTTGTGGTTCCAACCGGTGACTCATCAGATGAGTCAGATTCATCTCCAAATTTATTCACAAGTGTCTTAATCATCTTCTTGAAATTTTTGGTTATTTTACCGATGAAAAGACCTATTTTGATTCTTGTCTTTGCCTCTTCATAGGTTCCAAACCTTTCAGCATTCTTGTCCTTTGGTGTAGCCATTAAAGCCTTGATTCATTTCAAATTGAAATTAATATCCATTTCATATCCCATGGGGGCTAGCCATTTTGTTATTGGCTCAACAACCTTGATTAAAGTGTGGTCAGTGCCTACTAGAAAAAAATTATCCATTTCATATTTCTCGACCAGTGAGCTAGGAATCCTTCTTCAAAGATTCATCTTGATCTTGAACTACTCAAAATAATCATCTACAAACTTGTTTAAATTTTCTCCCAGACTACTCATCATTTCAAAGATTTGAGTGATAATTGGTTTATCAGTAAGCCAATCTATATTACTAACAAAAGGCAAAAATCTTTGAATGTAGAAAAATATACACACAAGCAGTGATCTGAACTTACATGTGTTCAACTCTGTCAACCTGATAGTTTTCATGTTTTCTTCTAACTGCCTCAAGAGTAGCTCGACAAGGTCCAGTTGTGCATTTTTCTTGACCATCTTTCATGAAATGTCGATAACACCATAGGGAATGTTGTTCAATCTACTCGACTGATAGATTTTATATCTGATTACATTTGCTACAAATTTAACTTTTAGGTCCTCAATTGAAGTAATCTTCAATGCTCAGTCATACTATGTTGCGCTGACATTCTTCTCAATTTCGACCCTGGAGGCACTGTGAAAAGCTTTGGCCTTGTCTGTTTTCGGGTATCCTGTAACTATATGGATCATTTCTTTGTTACTTTAATAGGTTCATCTAGCCAAAATATCCCTTCATGAAATTGACTAAGTAGAAACCCTAATCCGCTCAGTTTTGAAACTTTTCAAGAAAGTTGGGGCATGAGTGAGACCAATCTTCTCAACTTGTTTGTACTTGGGTTTAAGTTTCCCATCCTCACTACAGAGCTTTTGATAGGATGAAAATATCTCAAAGTTTCCAATCTCTCCTATCTTGCAGTGGATGAAAGATTGTCCATCTTCCACGAGTAAAACCCTAGGTGGGATAGCTGAAAAAGCTCCCACTGGATCTGGTTTTGTTGCAACTTCTGGGTATATCTTATAGTTCAGCTCATCACAATTGTCTAAGACTATGAGGTTTACCTCCTCCTCTGCAATCTTGGATTTGCTTGTAGTAGATGCCATTTTATCAATTCTCAGTTATTGGCAAATATGATGAATGTTCTTGGTAGAGGTTTCAACTTACTCAAAATATACGAAGAGTGTGCTCGGTTCAATCTGCAACTTCTCTAGATAATTCTGAAAACTCTTATCTCAAACGCACTGTGAAATAATCGCTCTTCAAAATTGCTTGATGAAAAAATGATCTAAGTGTCTCGTATATTTATAGCATTTTTTGATTTCCCTCTTGAAGCTTTTTTGTTTGGATGGAGAGATAGGGTATTGAGAGGGGAGGGGTCGATCAGTTCCCACAAAAACTTTCAAATTTCAAACCTTAAATAGAAAACAGTAGTAACTTCACATATAACTTGAATCCATTGTATGTATCATTCATTTAGTTAACTTGTAAAAGTAAATAGCATAAAATCAACAATAGTTCTATCACATAACACAAGTATTTTGGTAACACAGAAACCCTTGTTAGAAGATAAAAATTGTGGTGGGGATGACACCCACAAATTCTTTACTACTACAAATAGAAAAGGTTTTCCTATTAGGGCTACATGTGGTGATCACTTCTAGTGATCTTACCCTGTTAGGAGTAACATTTCAGATCAATTAGATCTACCTAGTTATAGGATTTTAACAACACTACTTGAGTGTGCACTCGGTAAAGATATTTACATAAAAGACTGTTAGGTCTACTCTATTAAGCGATTTTGGGTTTCTCTGTTACAATGATTAGAAAATAATAGAAGGTATCTACAAAATGACAACTTTATCTTGTCTTATACAGATCTATGAAATACTAAATAGATATCACCTTTTCATGTGAAGATCTCAACTCTGACTGCTCGATAGCCTTGTCTGATTTTGCTTAATCTTAATATCTTTTTATTATGTTCTTCTCTATCTAATAACTGATATCTTGAAGCTGGCTTGATGCTTCAAGAACTTCTCTACTTCGTGCTTGATCAAAATGATGTAAATTACATTTATATAGCATACTGCTTATGTCTCTTAACAAAATTAGGTTACAATATCTTAGAGAAAACCCTAAGATCTACAGTGTACAAAATTAACCTAGATCTAGCAATTACATAAAGATCATCATTACATTTAATGATTGTATCAACAATAAATGATCCTCGATCTTGGTAAAATTTTTTGTGATTCTGTTGTAACTGTTTGCATATATAAATGTGCCATTACTGATTACTATGTCATTTTTTGTGATGCTCAGTAAACACTGTATATACTGCTTGGTGTCTAGTCTACTCGGTGTTTACTATCATTTGGTATTGGTCTATACTGACACTCAGTACAAACTGCTCTGGTGCTCGATGTAAAGAAATTGACCAACTAGCTTTTAAGTGCATACATTTTCTGACTAGAGTAGCATAGGTAACCAACCAATGTCTTTGATACTAATGGCAATCTTTAATGCTCAAATAGAGATAACTGTAAGAATTTGCAAATAGCAAATATTGAACCAAGATCAAGAGGTTGAAGAAAAGCACAAGAGAGAAAATATGAAGCAAGGATGGATTGAATAGATCCAATGAATTCCTCAATAGATTAATTAATTACATAATAGGCATCCTTATATAGGAGAGGAAATAAGAGAGAATGATAAGGAGCTGATAAGCTATCACCTAATCACATGTCCACCAAATGTGGATCATCCTCCAATATGCAAGAAAGTATGTGCATTGGATTAGGATGATAATGTGATAAGAGCACAAAAGGTGGATCTCACACACAATGAGGTATGTGATGACAACTATCACACCAAAAGTGGAATTTCTCCTACACCATGTGCTTAATGGATGTGCAAACTCCTAGGTGTCTCAATCACAACTTACTATGCAATGCATTATCCTAAGTAAGATTAAGTAAAGTGTAATTAGGAATAATTAATTACACCAACACCCCCCCTTAAGTGCAACTTAGGGGAATGCACTTAAACTCACAATGCAAGATGGGTCCCGGCTACAAGGCCATGTTAGGTACCCATGTACAAGATACATGAAATGCATAACTCTCATAAAGTGGAGAAAGAGGGAAAACCTCATGGGAAAAACCCTCCCCCAAAAAGAGAGAAGAAAACAAGATGCATGAATGGATGGAGTGCTCAAGACCCCCCAAGAACTACATACATCATGTATATACAAAGAAGAATCCCCCCATAAGAAGGATAGTTGGAGACATGATATTCCCCCCATAATGTAGAAGCTCCCATGTTGATGAAGAGTACCTGCAAACAAAAGATCAACCAATGCTTACAAGAAACATGTCTCCCCTTAGGAAGAAATAGATACATCAATTGAAGAAGCCAATCCTTGTGGGAATGGAAGGAGGAAGAAGAGGAAGGTCTCCATGCATGAATCTCTGAAGACTGAGTAAGAATCTCCAAGCTCAAAGAATCTATCACTTCATGTGACAAATCAAGTGAAGAAGGAGAAGAATCAAGTACACCAATCTCCAAAGTAGGTGAAGAAGTATCCCCATCTATGATGAAACTGTCATCAAAGGAAAGAGAAACCCCCTCAAGTATGTCTTCCAAATCTGCATCATGAGAAACAACCAGTGCTGAAGATGCATCAAAGTAGTCATCACATTCTGCAAGATCTAAAACACAATGAATATCCTGCTGAATAGTAGAGCCCATGTCTGAAGAAGCAGGAGGTGGAGGAGTAGGAAGATCAACACTTGTCTCAACAAAAAAATCATTCAAGTGCCCAAAATTCTCCTCATAATCATCATTATCCCTTGGCAAAGGGATGGGTACATCATGAATATCATCATCATTATCAACAAAAGTGGAAAAAGAATACAAGCGTGATGTATGATCAACAACTCCCATAGCTATGACATCTCTAGTCTCCATGTCCCTAATGTAGACATAATCAAGAGTGAACTCAACAATTTTACCTTGTGCCCCATGTGTGATTTGGTAAATTGAAAGAAGATTAGTGGTCAAGGATGGTACACAAAGAACATCATTAAATGTCCCTTCTCCCATAGGAATAGAACCTTTTCCACAAACTCTCATGAATGTGTTGTTACCCATCAAAATATTAGGAGAATTACAAGGCTCAATAGAAGAAAAAATATCCATAGAAGATGCCATATGATGTGATGCACCTAAATCAAGAAGCCATTTACCTTGCTCGGGATGTGTGGAAGCCATGAGTGCTTGTCCTTTACCTTTATCTTTGGATGATGATGGAGATGTAGAAGCTGCCAAAAGTGTAGAAGAAGGAGCAAACACTGATGAGGGCAACTTAATGTTGTGTTTCTGAATAATGTGAGTTAGCTCATCAATCTTCTTTTGAAAACACTTATGCTCATCATGTCCTAACTTTTGACAATATGCACATTTATCTCTCTTTCTTCTAGATGATTCTTCTCTTGAAGAGGACTTGGATTCAGTACTTTTTGGTGAAGAAGATTCATTACTTTTGTCATGAGGCTTAGGATCCTTATTGTGTTTCTTTCCTTTGCCATTAGAAGCCTTTGATGTAGACTCACTTGCAACTAATGCTTGATGTGTGGGAGGCTTCAACTGACCCATGTGTGCCAACTTTGCTTGTTCCCTTGTGAGCTGAGCTGCAAATTCATCAAGAGAGGGAAATTTGTATGCACTACCAAGAGCATCCATAGTAGCATAGAATGTAGAAACAAAGATAGAATATTCAGGACCAAGCTTGGAAAGAATAGAAAAGATCAATTGTTCATCCCCTTTAACAATGCCACATGAAGAAAGCTCAGATCTAATAGTATTGAACTTAGAAAAGAAATCTTGAATATTGTCAAAATCCCTAGGATTAAGACCTATGAGATCATTCTCTAATCTGAATTTTCTCATTCTATCAGGTTTACCAAAGAGTCCTTCCAATGTGATCCAAGCATCATGAGGATGTGTGCAAGAAGCAATATGATAGTGCAAGTCATGAGAGATGGATGATCTAAGAGCGCCAAGTGCTTTATCTCTTCTATCAAACCATTTTCTCTTTTCTACAGCACCTGTTTGAGGTTCTTGATCCTGCCCAAGAGTCATTCTAAGCAATCCAAGACTCAACAAATGATTACTTAAAGAATCTTTCCATTCATGGTAGTTATATGGAGTGAGGATTTTAACCTTTGAATTATCCATGTTAACACCAAATACTGACTGATAACTACTGATAACTTCTTCAAATAACTGATGCAAATCAGAGAACTGAAATCCAAGGATTAACCAAGTGCAAATGTAGCCCCAAAATAGCCTATTGCTGAAAGTGATATGTCTACTCAAAATCACTGAAATCTGATTATAGATCTGGAAAGTAGACAAAAAATTATGCACTTTCCAAAAAAATTTCACCTCAAAATGTTACCATATGTGCCCAAACAAAGCCCTGGAAGTTGCAAAAATTAGGAACAGACAGGAACAGTCACCAAAAACTGCAATTTCTGACAAATCTAACTGCCAAATTGAAAAAATAATACCACCACTGGAAAGTACAGGAAATTCTACCCAATTTCAAAAAAAATTGCACCCGATTTGGAGCCCGGATGACCAAGTTATGGCCTCTCAAAGTTAGACTGCAAAAACCAAAATGCAAATGGTGAGGGCAAAGAATTTTCAAACCCTGATGATGTCAGAAATCTACGAGGTTAAATTTGATGGTCATACGGCCGTCAAAAAAACCAATTCTAGCCTGCTGCGATGGCTAAACGGCCGTCAAATTTTAGCTCATAAAAAGTGACGTCAGCAAAAAAAAGCCGAGCCCTTGTGCTGACGTGGCGGTTGGCGTGTCTGTCCATACTGTACGGACTGTCGACTATGCAATGTGAGGTGGCAGGGCCACGTGGCGGAGTCTGACGTGGCAGGTGGGGGGCTCTGCGGTGGCGGATCTGGGCAGAGCCGAGGTGGCGACGCTGAGGAAGCCCGTGAGCAGGGCCGAGAGGAGGAGCGGCGGGACCGCTGGGCATCGGGGAGCGGCGCGTCGGGGCGTCGGAGCGGCGGTGGTGAGCTCCGGGGGTCGCAGTGGAGGACGCCGCGGAGGGGTCACAGCGGCGGTGGCCGCAGAGCTGGACGATCGGGGAGCTGCGGAGGCCGGTGGAGCTTGTAGTGGCTGCCGGTGGTCCTGCAGTTGCCGGTGGTGGCGCGGTGCTGCTGCTGGTGGCCGCACCGATGGCGCCAAGCCCCTTTTAAAATTTTTTTTTTATTTTTTAATTTATAAAATTAAAAAACAGGGCTATACCAGGCCCATAAAAAAAAAATTTCTGAAAATTACAAACTGAAAAAAATTCTGAAAATAAATCAGAATAAAAAAATAATTTAATTTTTTTTTTTTACAAAATTGTACCGTAGAGGTGTATTTGCAAAAAAATTTTGCCTCGAATTGGACTTTCGCTGAATATGGGCGAGTTTATAGTCGATTTCAACCGAAACAGCCTCCCGGACACAATGGTGAGGTTAGATCTGCTCCAAGATACCTCTATCGCACGCTAGTGGCCAGATCTGAGATTTGGACCTTCAAACTTGCAAGATCTCTCCAAATCGGCTATCAAGAATGCTCCAATGGCTTTGATACCATGTAAGAATTTGCAAATAGAAAATATTGAACCAAGATCAAGAGGTTGAAGAAAAGCACAAGAGAGAAAATATGAAGCAAGGATGGATTGAATAGTTCCAATGAATTCCTCAATAGATTAATTAATTACATAATAGGCCTCCTTATATAGGAGAGGCAATAATAGAGAATGATAAGGAGCTGATAAGCTATCACCTAATCACATGTCCACCAAATGTGGATCATCCTCCAATATGAAAGAAAGTATGTGCATTGGATTGGGATGATAATGTGATAAGAGCACAAAAGGTGGATCTCACACACAACGAGGTATGTGATGACAACTATCACACCAAAAGTGGAATTTCTCCTACACCATGTGCTTAATGGATGTGCAAACTCCTAGGTGTCTCAATCACAACTTACTATGCAATGCATTATCCTAAGTAAGATTAAGTAAAGTGTAATTAGGAATAATTAATTACACCAACAATAACAATCTCCCCCTTTGGCATTAGTATCAAAACCCTAAATGTATATAGACCTTATGTCTCAAAATATATTCTATCTTTGCCATATATACATAGATACTTGTCATCAAAATTTCTATATCCCCCCTCGGTGCATGCTCCTAGTAATGTGTAGTATACTTAGCATTTGTTTACATATTTGGCATATACATGTTTTCCCCCTTTTATATTGTATACATGATTTCCCCCTTTTTGATATTAATGCCAAATATGAAAATGTATACTTATAGCTTATCAAAAATGTGCTTATGGGTTTTCTTCAATGACTCCAAGAGGTTTTCCCATTCCTCTTTCAAGTTGGTGAGAGCAATATGCTCAAGAACGACTTGTGCATGCATGTCAAAGATGTTGTCCAACACAGAGATTTATGGTGTTGCAACAAGCATTTGTGCCTTGACAATGTGCTTCTTAAAGATTTTCAAATATGGAAGCAACTCAGTTTTCAATTCTGTGACTTGGTCACTTATTATTTCTTCTTGCTTTTTGAGGTCTACTCTTAACCACTGGAGTTCTTGAACTTTCAAGATATGCTTGACAAATGCTTGAGGCTTAGTTAACGCTGCCTATGCACTGGCTTGGATTTCATTATCAAGCTGATTTATCTTTTCACTGACCTCAGTAGTGAAAGTGTCCACAATGCATAGCTTTATCAAAATTTGACTAATTAACTGAGTAATAGACTAAATGTCAGTTATTACCTCAGATAACTTTACCTTATTGATTTCCACTTCTTGGCTAATCTTTTCTACAAGTTTATCCTATATTTTAGATTCTACCCTTTCTTCTATTCTCTTTTCTGCTTCTACATCTAGGGCATGTATTTTTCCTACAAGTGTAGAAATTTGGTCCATTATTGAAGTATCTTCATCTTTGTGTACCTCTGGTATGACCTGTTGTAAGATATCTCTTACATTTTCAAGTATTTCCTTGCTCTTGCACTCTTGTCTCACCTTTTCTTGTGTTGCCTTCCTTGTACACAATTCTCTATATTTTCTCAATTCCTTAGGGATTAGGGTCCTTGGGTCACACTCCAGCATAACAATAACTTCTTCTAAGGTGACCAACCCTTTTCCTTGCTTCTTTTTCTTCTTCTTCTTCTCAAGTACTTGAGGTGAGCTTGTTTTGAATGGTATGATTGCCTTTACCTTAGAACTTTGTGTAACCTACCCAGTTGAAATGGTATCTTTCTTCTGTTGCTCCTCAGTGACCTTTGTGTTAGCTGACTGAGTGGGAGCCTCTGATGTAGTGTCTGGTAGATGGCCTCGATTACACTAGGATTATCTAGATCTTTAGTTTCTGTCTTTGTTGCCTCTTTCTCTTTAGGCTTGTTTGTGTCAACTGGTATCTCTACTCCTTGTTCCCCTATTGTATCCTTTGGTTTCTCAAGGTCTGAGCCTTTGGGTTGTTCTTGTGATAAAATTTCAACTACTTCTACAAGAATAGGAAGCTCTCCCGATAACGATGTGATTGCAGACTCGGTAACATGACCTTCATCTTGTGTACTATCTAGTGCAATGTTCACATTCTCATCTGCATCTCTATCATTAGGATCACCATTAGTAATGTCCTCAATGAGTACATCTTCATTGTTTTTCTCCTTAGTTTGGATCTCTACTAGATCTAGTGAATCCTGTGAAGTACTTATTACCTTATTTACTAGCGTAGTATCAATCACCTTGGTAAATGGTACATCTGTATCTTTGGTCTCCTTTTCCAAATTAGCATCATCTATGTGGATGCCTTTGCCTTTTTATATCTGTCATTTCTTAGACAAATTTAGAAATGCATTCTTCTCAGCTTGCTCTCTTGCTGCAATGATGGATGTCCAGATGAGTCGGCTAGACTCATCAATATCTGCCAAATTTTCATCTAATACTTGCATAGCCCAGCCTTTTACTTTGAAACTCCTAGAATAAGTGTTCATATATTGTTCAATTTCATCAAGAGATAAATTTAGAGCTACCAAAACTAGGGCTTGTTCCCTCATTTTCTTTTCGGTGTCCAAGGCATAGAACCACTTTTGATTTATTCTCTCATCTAATGCCTTGGGTAGTTGTTCGGAAAATTCCAATGGAACTCATTTGAAGCTTATCATAATCTGGATGACTACCTCCTCAATTTTATTTTGATCCTCGGTAGAAATGTTGTCAAAGTGACTAATTTCTAGATCTGTGAGTTCTCCATTTTTAATTATATCTGCAGCAATTTCATCAATTGTTATGTTCTTGATGCTAACAACCTTGAACTGATTTGTGTCATTTTATTCATCTTCAAGGTCTTCTTTTCCTCTAATTAATTTTCTCCTTTTCCTTGGTGCCTTAGCTACGACCTTGGCTCCTCTTTTAGCATATGTCTTGGTCAGTGTAGCTACTTTTGGTTTTTTTATTTTCAAAACTCCCTTTTTCAATAGTGGTGAAGTTGTGGTTGCTGACCTTGTTTGTGCTCTAGAATACACTGGAAATTGCCTCTTCTTTAGAGTTGGAGTGGGAGAAACATGTATTGAATCTTTTTCTTTGTCAGTCTCAGTTTCCTCACTGTCATGTGCCTTGTTAGTCAATAGTAACTTACCTTCAATTGTAGGTTCAACTGGTGACTTGTCAGATGAGTCAGATTCATTTCCAAACTTCTCTACTAATGTTTTCATCATTTTCCTAGACTTTTTGGTTATTTTACTGATGACAATACCTATTTTAATCCTTTTCTTAGCCTCTTCATAGGTTCCAAACCTTTCAGCCTTCTTGTCCTTTGGTGTTGCCAATAAAGCCTTGATTGATTTTAAAGTGAAATCAATATCCATTTCATATCCCATGGGGGCTAGCCATTTGTTCTCAACTCAACAGCTTTGATTAAAGTGTGGTCAGTGTCTACTAGAAAACAAATATCCATTTCATATTTCTCTATCAGTGAGCTAGGAATTATACTCTGAAGATTCATCTTAATCTTAAATTGCTCAAAATAGTCATCTACAACTTTATTTAAATTATCTCCTAGACTTCTCATTATATCAGAAATTTGATTAACAACTAGTTTGTTGGTAGGACAATCTATATGACTGACAGAAGGAAAAAATTTCTAAATGTAGAAAAATATACACACCAGTAGTGATCTGTACTTACATGTGTTAGACTTTGCCAACCTGATTGTTTTCATGTTCTCTTCTAACTGCTTCAATAGTAACTCAGCAAGGTCCAACTGATGACCCTTCTTTATCAATTTAAATGTCATGTCCACAGCACTACAAGGAACATTGTTCAGTCTACTCAACTTATAGAACTTGTAACCAATTACATGAGCTACAAATTTAACTTCTGGATCCACAATAGAACTTGTAACCAGTTACATGAGCTACAAATTTAACTTCTGGATCCACAATTGAATTAATCTTCAATGCTCGGTCATCATGTGTTGCGCATGTATTCTTCTCAACTTAGACTCAGGAAGCACTATAGAAAGCTTTGGCCTTATCTATTGTTGGGTAACCTATAACCCTATGAATCATTCTCTTAGTTACTTTAATCAGATTATCTAGCCAAAATGTGCCCTTGTGATAGCGACTGAGTACAACCCTAATCCATTTATTTTTGAAAGTTTTTGGGAAATTTAGGGCATGAGTGAGTCCAATATTTTCAACCTATTTGTACTCTTGTTTAAGTTTCCCATCTTCACCATAGAGTCTCTGATATGATGCATACATCTCAAAATCTCCTATTTTACCGGCTATCTTGCAGTGAATGTAAGATCGTACATCTTCGGCTAGCAAAACCCTAGGTGGGATGCTTGAGAAAGCTCCCATTGAATTATTTTAGATGTGACTTCCGGGTGTAGCTTGTATTTAGGTTCATCATAATTAGCTAAATCAATGAGATTCACTTCCTCTTCCACAATCTTAGAATTGCTTGTAGTAGATGCCATTTTAACAAACTAGATTTTTGGCAAATGTGATGAATGTGCTCGGTAAGGGTTTCAACTTAATTGGAATATGTGAAGAGTGTGCTCGGTTTGATCTAAAACTTCTTTGGATGATCTTTCTCATCTCGAACTCGCTCTATGAAATAATCACTCTTCGAAATTGTTGGGTGAAAAATGAACTAAGTCCTCCGTGTATTTATAGCATTTTCTATTTTCCTGCTTAAAACTTTTGTCATTAATGCTTGACCTACTTCTAGTTTGGTGACAACTGTCAACTCAGCTAATACCGTAAACTTCCAACAGCTCATTTAACACATGATTTCTTACTCGGTTTATATTGATACTCGGTTAGCCTTGAATAACTTTCATCGATAGGTAACTCAATGTACGGTCTTTCATATACCGACTATGTGACTTTGTTAGCTCATAACATATAAACCATAATGATCTTTATTCATGGAGATTTGGTATGTGCTCATCATATATAAGGAACTATATGTAAAATAAGATCATTTTGAAATATCAGTTCCATACATACCTAATTCACCTTAGGTGGAGGTACCAATGTCACCCGATCCAATGGATGAGGTTTCACCAACAACATTGCTTGACTCAGCATTTTTATTTGATGCCTTTCTCCACTTTTTGATTCTCATGAAATCTACAATAGTGTTTCCACTCTCAAGTACTTGTCCTTCTTCTAGTGCTCGGTCTCTGCATTCTTTTCTTAGATGACCAACCTTATAACAATGTAAGCATGCCATTCTAGTGCTTGTCCAACTTCATGATTGTCCATCCCATCTCTTCCTCATACAGTTTGTTGCAATGTGTCCATATCTACCACATTCTATATAGTTAACCCATGTGTTGTAATCCTAGACATAATAATTGCCTTGTCTCTTCAGTTGATAAGGTTTGGGTTTGTTCTTCTATTTTACTATCGAGACTTGCTTCATCTTAGCTTTGCACTCTTGTGCAGTGTGTCCATGTTTATTGAAAGTATAATAGTGTTTTTCCATGCTAGGATTGTTAGCATTCTTATTCAATTTTTCTCTACACTCATAAGCTCGATGTCCAAATTTGCCACAGTAATAACAATAACCATTAAATTTAGGAGTGACTAGAGGTTTACCTTGTGCTTTGCTTCTGTAGATATTTGAGGTATGTCCTGTTTCCATAATGATAACATGACAACATCTTAGGTCTTTGATTTTGATTTTTGTTGACTTGTTCATCTTTCTTGGATGATTCTCCTTCACTGGTGTAGCCTAATCTAGCTTTACTTCCAAATCTTCTTTGATTAGTCAAAAAATCATCAATCTTTTTGGAACTATCTTCAGCCAATTTCATCATTTCATTGTGTTGTAGTTGTATCTTTACTTCATTTATAAGTTTCTCATTCTCTTCCCTGAGTATTCCAATATTTTCAAATTTTCTTGACAATTCACCATTTACTTGGTTGACCTCCTAGTTTACAATCATCATGTGATTGGATATTTCAAAATGGTGCTTGGTGAGTCTTTTATCTTAGTTTCTTTTTCTTGAAGTTGTTTAGTTATCTATCTTCAGTCTTCAATAACTAGATTCCTTTCTCACTTAGCCTATCTATCATTTTTCATTACATCTATCATCCTCACCATCTTTGATTCTTGACTGATTTGCAGGGCTTTCACTTGTTCATTTAAGTGAAGATTCTTTTCAAACAAATCAGAGATTGCATTTTCAAAACCATTAGAAATACTTCCTGAACTAGATCCAATGTTATTTTCAATGCATCTTTAGCTTTCTTATACTGCTCTATGAACATTTGCATCTAAATCTTTTGATTCTATATTATCTTATCCAACTTATATCTCTCCATGGTTAGATCTTTACTCTTTAGTGATTAAACTATCCAATAAGAGATCTGAGCTCTGATAACAATTGTTGGGATGGAGAGACAGGGTAATGAGAGGGGAGGGGTGAATCAGTGCCCACAAAAACTTTCAACTTTCAAACCTTAAATAGAAAACAGTAGTAACTTCACATATAACTTGAATCCATTGTATGTATCATTCATTTAGTTAACTTGTAAAAGTAAATAGCATGAAATCAATAATATTTATATTACATAACACAAGTATTTTGGTAATGTGGAAACCCTTGTTAGAAGGTAAAAACTAAGGTGGGGATGACACCCACAAATTCTTTACTACTGCAAATAGAAAAGGTTTTCCTATTAGGGCCACAAGTGGTGATCACTTCTGGTGATCTTACCCTATTAGGAGTAACATTTAAGATCGATTAGATCTACCTAATTATAGGATTTTAACAACACTACTTGAGTGTGCACTCGGTAAAGAGATTTACATAAAAGGTTGTTAGGTCTACTATGTTAAGAGATTTTGGGTTTCTCTGTTACAATGATTAGAAAATAATAGAAGGTATCTACAAAATGACAACTCTATCTTGTTTGATACAGATCTATGAAATACTAAATAGATATCACCTTTTCATGTGAAGATCTCAACTTTGAATTGCTCGATAGCCTTTTTTGATTCTTCTTAATCTAAATATCTTTGTATTTTGTTCTTCTCTGTTTGATAACTAGTATCTTAAAGTTGGCTTGATGCCTCAAGAACTTCTCCACTTCATGCTTGATCAAAATAATGTAAATTACATTTATATAGCATATTGCTTATGCCGCTTAACAAAATTAGGTTACAATATCTTAGAGAAAACCCTAAGATCTACGGTGTACAAAATTAACCTAGATCTAGCAGTTACATAAAGATCATCGTTACATTTAATGATTGTATCAACAATAAATGATCCTCAATCTTGGTAAAACATTTTTTGATTTTGTTGTAACCATTTGCATAGATAAATGTTCAATTACTGATTACTATGCCATTTTCTATGATGCTTAGTAAACACTATATATAATGCTTAGTGTCCAATCTACTCAGTGTTTATTGTCATTCGGTATCAGTGTACACTAACGCTTGGTACAAACTTCTCTGGTGCTCGGTGTACAGAACTTGACTAACTAGAGTAGCATAGGTAACCAACTGATGTCTTTAATACTAAGGACAATCTGTAATGCTCAAATAGAGATAAGATTTTTGTCATTAATGCTTGACCTACTTCCAACTTGGTGACAACTGTCAACTGAGTAGATACTACAAACTTTCAATAGCTCGGTTAACACATGATTTTACTACTCAGTTTATACTGATGCTCTGTTAACCTTGAATAACTTTCACCGATAGGTAACTCTTTTCTCAGTCTGCCATATACTGACTATATGACTTTGTTAGCTCATAACATATAAAACATAATGCATCTTAATTTATGCAGATTTGGTATACATGCTCATCATATATAAGGAACTATATGTAAGATAAGATCAATTTGGAGTGTCAGTTCCATACATACCTATTTCACCTTAAGTGGAGGTACCAATGTCACCTAATCCAATGGATGAGGTTTCATCGACTGCATTGCTTGAATCAGCATTCTCATTTGACACTTTTCTCCACATAGTGTTTCTAATCCTCATGATATCTACAATAGTGTTGCCACTCTCAAATATGTGTCCTTCTTCTGGTGCTCGGTCTCTACAATCCTTACTTAGCTAACCAACCTTATGACAATGTAAGCATGTCATTCCAGTGCTTGTCTAGCTTTGTGATGTTCCATCCCATCTCTTCCTCATATAATTTTCTACAATATGTCCATATATACCACATACTATATAGTTAACCCATGTGTTGTAATCCCAAACATAAGCATTACCTTGTCTCTTCAGTTGATAGGGTTTTTTCTTATGTTTCAGTGTCCAGACTTGCTTCATCTTAGCCTTGCACTCTTATGTAGTGTGTCCATGTGTGTTGCAAGTATAACAAAGTTTCTCCATGGTATGATTGTTAGGAGTCTTATTAAATTTTTCTCTACACTCATAAGCTTGATGTCCAAATCTACCACAGTAATAACAATAACCATTAAATTTAGGAGTGACTTGAGGTTTACCTTGTTCTTTGCTTCTGCAAACATTTGAAATATGTCCCAGTTTTCCATAGTGATAGCATGTTAGTGTCTTGGGTCTCTGATCTTGATTGTTGTTCACTTGTTCAGCTTGTTTGGATGATTCTCCTTCACTAGTGTAGCCTAATACAGCTTTACTTCCAAATCTTATTTGACTTATCAGAAAGTCATTGATCTTCTTTGAATTGTCTTTAGTTTGTTTCTTCATTTCATTGTGTTATACCTGCATCTTTACTTCATTTCTCATTTTCTCATTTTCTTCCCTGAGTGTTCCAATGTCTTCAAGTTTTCTTGTCAACTCACCATTTACTCAGTTAATCTCCTGATTCACAATCATCATCTGATTGGATATTTCAATGTGATGCTTGGTAAGTCTTTGTATCTCAGTTTCTTTTTCTTGAAGTTTTTCAATCATGTGTCTTCTATCTTCAACATCTAAATTCCTTTCTTTCTCATCTTGTCTAGTATTGTTCATTATATCAATCATTCTTACCATTTATGATTCTTGACCGATTTATAGGCCTTTCACTTGTTTAGTAAGGTGAATATTCTTTTCAGATAACTTAGATGTAGCACTCTTAGAGGTGTTAGAAATACTTCCTAAACTAGATCCTATATTCTCAAATGGATCATCAATCTCTTCTTCATGGTAACTAGTTTCATTTTCTAGAATAGCCAAGTTCTTTCTTTGAACTAGTAACTTCTTCAATGTATCCTTAGCTTGCTTATACTACTCAATGAACATTTGCATCGGGATCTTTTGATTCTCTATTATCTTGTCCAACTTGTATCTCTCCATGGTTAGATCTTTACTCTTCAGTGGTTAAACCATTCCAATAAGAGATCTATGCTCTGATACCAATTGTTGGGATGGAGAGATAGGGTACTGAGAGGGGAGGGGTGAATCAGTTCCCTCAAAAACTTTTACTACCACAACTTAATCAACAAACAGTAGTAACATTAATCTAGCTTATATCCATTGTATGCATCATTCATCTAATTAAATTTTCAATAGTAAATATCATGAAATCAACAAATAATCAATCACATAACACAAGTATTTTGGTTATGCAGAAACCCTTGTTAGAAGGTAAAAACTGTGGTGGGGATGACACCCAAAAATCTTCACTACTGCAGTAAATAATTTTTTTCTATTAGGGCTACAAGTTGTGATCACTTCTAATGATCTCACCCTGTTAGGAGTAACAATTTAGATCGACTAGATCTACCTAGTTATAGGATTTCAACAACACTACTTGAGTGTGTACTCGGTAAAGAGATTTACATAAAAGACTGTTAGGTCTACTCTGTTAAGAGATTTTGGGTTTCTCTATTATAATGATTAGAAAATAACAAATAGTATTTGCAAATTGACAACTCTATCTTTTATGATACATATCTATGAAATACTAAATAAATATCACCTTTTCACGTGTAGATCTCAAATCTGATCTGCTTGGTAGCCTTGTCTAATTCTGCTTAATCTGATTGTCTCTGTATTCTGGTCTTTTCTATCAGAAAATTGATATCTTGAAGTTGGCTGATGCTTCAAGAACTTCTTCACTTGTTCTCTCCAATACATATCCAAAATGATATGAAATATATTTATATAGCATACTGCCCATGCCACTTAACAAAATTAGGTTACAATATCTTAGAGAAAACCCTAAGATCTACGGTGTACAAAATTAACCTAGATCAAGAAATTACATAAAGATAATCATTACATTTAATGATTGTATCAACAATAAATGTTCCTCAATCTTGGTATAACATTTTGTGATTTTGTTGTAACCATCTTCATAGATAAGTGTGCCATTCCCGATTACTATGTCATTTTCTATCTTACTCAGTAAACATTGTAAATACTGCTCGGTAATTACATGGGTGCTCGGTATCCAATCTGCTTGGTGTCAGTGTATACTAGTGCTAGGTAAAATAGCTATGTTTCTCAGTTAGAACTAGGACTTTGGTTTCTCAGTACTACCTTGAGATAAATCTATGTATAGGCTTTTGTAGCTAGCCAACTAGCTTGAATAGCTTTAAGTACTTGCTTTTACCGACTAGTGTTCATAAATTACCGATTGACTAACCTTGATACTAATGAAAACTTTTAATGCTCAAAATAGAGATAACAGCTTCAACACATATGTTGTGGTAAGCTCTAAGGCTATTAAAATCATTTTGGCATCATTCATCTAGAAAATCTAGTTCTTGAAGGTGGGATACTTTCTAATCCTCCTCATTAACAAGATTTTGTAAGGAGACCCTCAAGGAAGGTAGCTCCATAGTAAAAAAAAAATTCATAGGGAAATCTCTCATGAGAGGATGATCATTAGTTAGGAGTGAATTAGTAAGTTGATCTACTATATCTTACCCTTTGATTACTTTGTGTTCTCTTAATATTCAATGTCAAATTTTCTAACTATAATGACCCACTTAGCTAGTCATCCGGTGAGGGTTTCTTTTCTTAACAAGTACTCTAGAGGATCTATTTTTGCAATGAATTTTTTTTGATGTGTAAGCATGTAATTTAATGATTTTTCTAAAGAAGAGACTATAAAAAGACACACTCATTTGATAGGATTATATTTGATCTCATATCCCAGTAGGGTATATATAAAAATGATAAATAAGGGATCACGATAGAGGAAGTAATTAGGTAGAAAATTGATAAAAATTTTAGTCAACTCTTAGTATAGAACTTTGATATTGAAATTATCTCCATTTATCCCAAATAAATAATGATTGTGTAATATTATAGCATAATATATTACATCTTATGTAATTTTGTGTTATCCTAGGCCTCATTTTAATGTGTATAGCCTCCCATGTTAGATCATGTTCAAAATTTATTGCACTAGCTCAAAATCTAAATCATCAATACACATTAGACCTTGGATCTTAGTTGACCCCACCTTTATTGAGATGTCAAGGTTACATAGGCAACCTTGACCTAGGACAAAATCCTCCAGGGTGACTTTGCATCAATAAAAGGGGCACAAAATATAATCATCTAATGACTAGATAGTAGGAGTTGGAAAACATTTTCTATGTAGACCTTCTTTAAAGTTACAAACCTAAATTGTTAGGAAGAGGTATAAAAGAAAGCTTGTCCCCACTTATTTGCATCATAAATCAACACAATATTCTCAAATCAAGTCCAAGCACTCAAGGAAATATTGTAGCCCACCATATTATTCAAACCTATCATTTAGGAATGTTTCAACAACCTTCATTCAAGCATTTTTTTATGATTAATTTCACTTTTCATCTTGTAAATTCATGTTGTTACATCAACACTTGTTATCACATTTAAAGAGCATTGCATCAGCAAGGTATAAGGTTCAAATACTTCATTTTCAAATCTACTCTTTGTTACATTACAATGCACTTACATTTTGAATTCAATTTCAATTTGACTTCATGATTAATTCCTCAACGAACCAGGGAAAAACCCCATTAACCTAATAATTTCCTTTCATTCTATGTGTAGGTGATAGGTTACAAATGTATGATTTTGGATCCACACTTAGGAGATAAAGACCTATATATCCACCTTTTGAAAATCCAAAAAATTTAGATCAAGGTCAACTTAGCCGACATAGTTTTGAGCACTTTTGACAACGCTTCTGGGGAAGTTTCTAGAAACATATTGATCTCAAGTCTTCCAATTGCTTCAACATATAGTTCTCTCAGTTCAAGGTCTCCACAACTGACATAGCCTCTCAAATTTTGGTTCATATGTTGGGAATGAATGCTGAAGCTTTGGCAGTCATTATGTAGCAGTGGTTGTTGCATTCATGGCTATGATTGTCATTGATGTCAACACAGTGTTATTCTAGAGATTAGCAGAGAAGCAGGCACAATTTTTTTTTGCTCACATGTTATATTGCAGATTGAGTTATGCGACATTGATGTTATGTTCTTTGGTGTTTTATTAGCCTATGGTTAAGAGCACAAAAAGAAATTCATTTATTCATGAAAGTTATAAGCATTTTGGTGGAAGCAGTATTCTAGCAGTGTTCCTGAGTAGCAATTTTTGGTAATTAGAGGATATCTCCTAATCAGGATGGAAACTGATTCTACACAATAAAATGGAAGTTTGAGGCTCATTGGTGGTGATGTGGTTCATAGCACAAACTTTGAGGTCACATGAGTGGAAAGTTACAATATCTGGAAGCCGACAGTTTTATGTAATTTTGGTGTAGCGTGTTGAAATTATTATTTTGTATTTGCATGCTAACTCATTTGTAATTATTTGAGTGTGGTATAAAGAAAGGAATTTTTTCCTTATTTTAAATGGATGTGTGATGGTTGTGATATGGAATTATGATATTGGGATGCGAATGTATGCATGAAGTGAAGAAAAGAGCTAATTCAGTGATGAAGGAAGACTTGTGAAGTACAAAGATCTGGATTTGTGATCTTGTGTAGCAGAGAGTGTGGTTTTGGCACAATGTGAAGGAGGTAACATATTTCATATTATTCTATTGAATAATCCTAAGATCTGTTGGACAACAAGTTCAGAGATCTTGCCTTGAAGTTGTTTGGGCAGTGGGTCCTTCTGTCTTCCATAACTCCTAACAGGGTTAGAATCTTTTAACAGGGATTCAAAATCTCCTAATAGGGATTCATATGTACTGAATGTATTTCATAAGACTCCTAACAGGGTCCATCCTCTCACAAGGAACTTTCATATTAGTGCATCATTTTGTGGGCATCATTCCCACCAGGGTTTACTCTTTGATCAAGAGGTTCCCTAGTTAACATATCTTGTGTTATTGTGTCATTGTGTATGATTATCTTTCTATGGTTGGTTACTGCATTGATTATATGGTTTAATTTTGTTGAAGTTGATAAATGGTTTAATTATCAGATAACTAATTCAACCCCCTCCCCTCTCAGTTATCTTGGTGGTCTTTACTTTCTAACAATTGGTATCAGAGCGGCGGGTCCTTAAAAGGAAAGTTTAACAGCTTAAGGAGATCCATGGTGAATTTCAAGAAAGAAAGCCCTAAGTTTGATGGAGTAAATTTTGACAGCTAGAAGGAAAAGATGAAGACACATCTCTTGTGTTTAGGACTAGGCTATTGGTTGATTACAAAGAATGAAAGGACTATAATTGAAGAAGATGATCTTGAAACAAGTTCTAAAGATGAGGTAGATCTATTCATGTGTAACATACTTGCAAGAGAAGCACTCTTGACAGCACTTCCAGAGAATGAATACAATCAAGTAAAATGTTCTAAGAAATCTAATGAAATTTGGAAAGCTTTACACTCTACTTTTGAAGGTGATGAACATGCAAAAAGAGCTAGATTAAATAATTGGATTTGTGCATTTGAAGATATTAGAATGATGGAAGATGAATCTGTTAGAAGCTATATTGGTAGAATGTCAAAAATTGTTGTAGCGATAAAATCTTATGGAGGATCAAAGACAGAGAATGAAGTGATATGGAAAATTCTGAGGACATTGACTCCTGTATTTAAGCAGACAACACAAATGATTGAACAAGTTATACCTTGTACTACAAACTTTACTAGAGAGACTCTTCTTGGAAGATTGGAAGCAGCAAAGATGAACTTGAGGTTATCAGGAGACTTACCTAGAATGGAGATAGCATTCAGTGCCCTTAGTATTCGACCTACTTTGTCAAGAAGTACAAGTGTGAATGGAGATTATGCTAGTAGCAACAGATCCAAATTTGAAGAAGATAAGAAGATTGAAGAAGGTATTTCCTTGCTTGTGAAAAGAGAACCAGATGGTAAGAAAATCTTTAAATGTTGGACTTGTCAAGAATATGGTCATTTTGCATCTAAGTGTCCTAAGAGAGTTAAGAAGTATAGAAACAATTTCAAGCCTAGAAGATCTAAAGAATGTTATTATGCAAATGATGAAGAAATTGAAGTAGGAATTGAAAGACATTTGAGTGATAGTGATAATGATAATCTTCATGACATAGGATTTGTAGCAATTAAGGAAGAAAATTCTAAATCTGATATTAAAGAAGAAAAAGCCTTAGTTTCCCAAGTTGAAAAGAAATCTGATTGGATTATAGACAGTGGTTGTTCACATCATATGACTGGTGATAAAGGAAATTTCATAAAGTTTAACAATCATGATGGACGAGTTGTTAGAGTTGGTAACAATGCACCTTGTTTGATTAAAGGTATAGGATCTATTACTCTTGATGGAAAGACTAATACTAATGATGTTTACTTTGTGGATGGATTGAAACATAATCTATTGAGTGTTGGATAGTTAGTTGATAAGTGATATCAAGTTTTTTTTGCTAAAGAAACTTGTGTGATTAAGGATAAAGATGGAAATTTGATTGGAACAAGATCTAGAACTAGAGGTAATGTATTTCAGTTGAACCCTACTAAGATGACATGTTTGATGACTAAGATTGATGATAGTTGGTTATAGCATAGAAGGTTTTGTCATATAAACTTTGATAATATTGTGAAAGTGAGTTCTACACTTGTAGTAAGAGATGTACCTAAGATTATGAAGCCTACTAACATGATTTGCAAGGAATGTGTGATGGCTAAGCAGAAAAGGAGTTCATTTCCTAGAAAGAAGTTCACATCTACAGAGAAGTTGGAGATTGTTCATATAGACTTGAGCGGTCCTACTACGACTAGAGGATTCTATGGTGAAAGGTATTTTATGATTCTTGTTGATGATTTTACAAGAATGATGTGGATTGCATTTCTGAAAAAAAAAATTGAAGCATTTGATAAGTTTAAGGTGATTAAGAATAAAGTTGAGAATGAATCAGGAATGAGGATTAAATGTTTGAGATCTGATAGAGGAGGAGAATTTACATCTAAAGAGTTTAACACTTTTTGTGAAATGAATGGTATTAAGAGACAATTTTCAGCCCCTAGAACACCTAAACAAAATGGTATTGCAGAAAGAAGGAACAGATCAGTGACTGAAGCAGCAAGAGCTATGTTGTTTGACAGTGATTTGGCAAAGACATTTTGGAGAGAAGTAGTGAATACAATAGTATATACAATGAACAGAGTACAAATCAGAGCAGACATAGACAAGACACCTTATGAATTGTGGTTTGGACATGCACCCTTAGTTAAGTATTTTAGAATTTTTGGAAGCAAATGTTATATTAAGAGAGATGATGATATAGGAAAGTTTGATCCTAGAAGTGATGAAGGAATTTTTCTTGGATATTCTTTGAAAAGAAAAGCTTATAGATGTTACAATAAGAGAACTAAGACTATTGTTGAAAGGGCAAATGTGAAAGTTGATGAGAAGTTTAAAATTTAGGAAAGAATGCTTGATTATGAATCTGATGAAGGAACTAACACTCAGCCTAATATTGAAGCTACTGAACAATTTTTTGAGACTGATAGTGAATTGTTGAATGAAAGTCATGCTGAAGAAAATAGAGAAGAATCCAAAGAAGAATCTACAGTTGAGACAAGATCTGAGACTATGACACCTAACAGGTATATTTCAAGACATCATCCTGTTGAGCAAGTTATTGGAAGTTTAGACAAAGGAGTTCTTACTTGAAAGAAGGTACATTTATGTTTGATTTCTCAAATTGAACCTAAATCTACTAATGAAGCATGTGAAGATGAACATTGGGTTAAAGCTATGAAAGAAGAATTGGATCAGATTGAAAAGAACAAGACATGGGAATTGGTCCCTAGACCTAAAGATAAAAATGTGATTGGAACTAAATGGGTATTCAGAAACAAGATGAGTGAACAAGGAGAAGTAATTAGAAATAAAGCAAGATTGGTATGTAAGGGATACTCACAGCAAGAAGGAATTGACTCTAAAGAGACTTTTTCCCCTGTGGCAAGACTTGAAGTAGTAAGATTGTTTTTGGCTTATGCAGTATTTAAGAAATTCAAAATATATTAGATGGATGTGAAGTCAGCATTTTTGAATGGTGAATTGAAAGAAGAATTCTACATTGAGCAGCCTGAATGTTTTCCTTTGACTCAAGAAGGAGACATGGTATGTAAACTAAAGAAAGCACTATATGGTTGAAACAAGCACCTAGAACTTGGTATGTGAGACTAGATAAGTATTTGTTAAAGTTGGGATTTACAAAAGGAATAGCTGATAGTAATTTGTATACAAAAGAAATTGGGAATGGATTGTTAGTTTTGGTTATTTTTGTTGATGACAATATTTTTGGAGGAGAAGATGAAGCTAGTGACAAATTTACTGATGAAATGAAGAAAGAATTTGAAATGAGTATGATTGGATAAATGAAATACTTTTTGGGATTACAGATAACACAAAACAAAGATGGTATCTTTGTAAGTCAGAAAAAGTACTTGAATGATTTGTTGAAAATATTTGGTATGGAGAATTGTAAACCAGTTGGAACACCTATGGTTACAGGACATAAACTATCTAGTAAAGATGAGACACCAACAGTTGAGCAAAAGAAATACAGATCTATGATTGGAGGATTGCAGTACTTAACACATACAAGACCTGATATAGCACATTCAGTTGGGATTGTGGCTAGATTTCAAGTTGAACCTAAAGAATCACATTATGCAATAGTGAAGAGGATACTGAGATATCTTAGAGGCACAATGGACTATGGATTGTGGTATGAAAATTCTGATGATTTTACCCTATGTGCATATATTGATGCTGATTGGGGAGGCAATATTGATGATAAGAAAAGAACCAATGGTGGAGCCTTTTTTCTTGGAGGAAGATTAGTTTCTTGGTTGAGCAAAAAGTAGAATGGTACCTCATAGAGTACAGCAGAAGAAGAATATGTAGCAGCAACAAACAATTGTAATCAGATAATTTGGATGCAGCAGATGTTGATGGACATTGGAATCAAGTTTGATGAGCCTATTTTCATACATTGTGACAATACAAGTACAATTAATATGTCAAGAAATCTGGTTTTACATTCTAAGACAAAGCATATAGAGATCAAGTATCATGTTGTAAGAGAGAAAGTTGCAAATAAAGAAGTTAGATTGGAGTACATTAGCACAAAGGAATAGATAGCAGACATATTTACTAAGCCCTTGCCAAAGGTTACATTTGAGTATCTAAGAGGTATGCTTGGGGTTATGCCCCAACCTACTCTTGAGTAAAGATGTAGATGGTTGCATCCATCTAGCAGTTTATGCACCTATCTTTCTTCTAGACTAGATGTTGGTACTTCCCCTAAGGGGGAGTATGTGTATTTGAGTTGAGTCATTGAGGACTCTAGTGAATTTTTTTTTTTGAATAGTGTCTTTTGACATTGAGCTATTGTTTGACATAGTGATGGAATTTTTTTCATTGATGTCAATGGGGGAGAGAATCATGAAAAACATTGAGAAACTACATTTTTTGGAGAGACTGAATAGGAAAACAAAGCAAGATTTGATTAATGAAGAGCAGCAGAGCAGTTGAGTAGTAGTGATTGGATTTTTGGAACATTGGATATTTTTCATCTATGTTTCCATCAATGCCAATGGGGGAGATTGTTAGGAATGAATGTTGAAGCTTTGGCAGTCATTCTGTAGCAGTGGTTGTTGCATTCATGGCTATGATTGTCATTGATGTCAACACAGTGTTATTCTGGAGATTAGCAGAGAAGCAGGCACAGTTTTGTTTTGCACACATGTTATATTGTAGATTGAGTTATGCAACATTGATGTTATGTTCTTTGGTGTGTTATTATCCTATGGTTAAGAGCACAAAAAGAAATTCATTTATTCATGAAAGTTATAAGCATTTTGGTGGAAGCAGTATTCTGCCAATGTTCTTAAGTAGCAGTTTTTGGTAATCAGAGGATATCTCCTAATCAGGATGGAATTTGATTCTACGTAGTTAAAGGGAAGTTTGAGACTCATTGGTGGTGACGTGGTTCATAGAAAAAACTTCGAGGTCACATGAGTGGAAAGTTACAATATCTGGAAGCTGACAGTTTTATGTAATTTTGGTGTAGCATGTTGAAATTATTATTTTGTATTTGCATGCCAACTCATTTGTAATTATGTGAGTGTGGTATAAAGGAAGGAATTTTTTCCTTATTTTAAATGGATGTGTGATGGTTGTGATATGGAATTATGATATTGGGATGCGAATGTATGCATGAAGTGAAGAAAAGAGCTAATTCAGTCATGAAGGAAGACTTATGAAGTACAGAGATCTGGATTTTTGATCTTGTGTAGTAGAGAGTGTGGTTTTGGCACAATGTGAAGGAGGTAACATATTTCATATTATTTTGTTGAATAATCCTAAGATCTGTTGGGCAGTGAGTTCAGAGATCTTGCCTTGAAGCTGTTTGGGTAGTGGGTCCTTCTGTCTTCCATAACTCCTAATAGGGTTAGAATCTTTTAGCAGGGATTCAAAATCTCCTAACAGGGATTCATATGTACTGAATGTATTTCATAAGACTCCTAACAGGGTCCATCCTCTCACAAGGAACTTTCATATTAGTGCATCATTTTGTGGGCATCATTCCCACCAGGGTTTACTCTTTGATCAAGAGGTTCCCTAGTTAACATATCTTGTGTTATTGTGTCATTGAGTATGATTATCTTTCTATGGTTGGTTACTGCATTGATTATATGGTTTAATGCTATTGAAGTTGATAAATGGTTTAATTATCAAATAACTGATTCACCCCCCCCCCCCCCCTCTTAGTTATCCTGGTGGTCTTTACTTTCTAACATCATATTCATCACAAGTTTCTCTTTTCCTTTCATTTTAAGATCTAATTCTATTATCTATAGATCTATCTATATCTCTATATAAGCTAAAATCCTTCACATTTTCATCTTTTTCCCTAGCTCTTATATCCATCCTACATAATATTAGTATTAATTTCAACTTTCTCACTAAGCACTATTGAATATACTTTGTTCCCAATCTCTACCCAATCTCTTGGATAAAGTGGATTTCTCTCCTTCCAAAGTAATTAAAGCAGAAATAGGCCTACTTTCTTATTTTTCACATGCAATCTCTAGTGAACTCTATTTTTCTACATTATATTTTGGTGAGTTTGACCCATCTTAAATTTTTCATACTTCTTATTTTTAAAATTTTCTTACATACATATTTGCATTAATTTATGAAATATACTATTTATGCATATCATGCCTTAAGTTAGTGTATTTTATGAATGGAGGTATCTTCTTTTCTAGTTAAATTTCAAGTTTTATCCATCATCTTCAATACGTTATCTTTTATGTATATGATAAAAAATTAGTACTCCCTTTCATCTATATCTATGATTTACCCCTCCCAAAATTGATCTCACCTATATGGGAATTTTAGGATAAGAAGACTCCATCAATACTTCTTTTAAAGATATCCCTTCCAAGGAAGATTGTTTAAGGAATGACGTCAATCCTTCTCCTAAAGAGTACCTCACCTAAGATGAGAATTTGGTTGAAGAGGATGATATCATGTCTATTTATCTTAGTAATATCCCACTTTCTATTCATTTTAGTGAAATCCCCTCTAGAGATGAAGTCTTAATTATTTATGTTTTTCCTACTCTTAAAGATCATCTCACTCATAAGGATAGCCTAGAAAAATAGGATGATATTATAAAAACCTTTCTTAATGTCACTTCTCCCCTTTTATACCTTAATTACAATCCTAGAGATGATTTTTGAAATGAATAATACTTATTTCTCTCCTAGGATATCTTTTTTCAATGTCGATAAAATAATTACTCCTATCAATGATATCCCCAACAAAGATGCAACATTAAAGAGTAGTAATGGATTCTCTCCTCATAAATATACTTTGGTGAAAGAGGGACAAGATAAACATGTTAATTTAGGTACATATATAACTCTAGATCTTTTGTATACTCTTAGATCTTATCTTAACCATAAAGATATTTAAAGATGAGATGATATTATGCACTTTATCTATATGTTTTATCTCTTAACATAACATTAATAAAGGATAAAGATTTAGATAAGGCTACCTCTTCCAAACCTACTAGAGTGGATGTGAATAATGATGATAGGATTAAGAATTTTCCTTCAGAGATAAATTCTCCTACCATCTATTCTTACACAACACCTTACAATAAGCCTTATGATGAAAGCCTTACACCTTCAAAACTAAGGATATACTATGAAATAAGTTATGAAATTATCTATAGGAAAGGCTAGAGTGTACAAGGTCTTGGTAAAATGGAACAAGAAATAAAGGTCATTATAAACCCTTCTCCCTCAAAATGCACTAGAGAAGGCTTTGGATTTTCACCTCAAGAAAATATTGCTCACAACCTTCTTCAAACTAACTTGATCAACTATTTCTTACCTTAAAAAAGGAAGAAATTAAAAACCAAATAAAAGTGAGTGTCCTTCTATCTCATATTGTAAAGACCAAAACAAAGTAGTTAATGAGTATCATATACCTTCCTTACAAACCCTTTTTATACTATTTTTTTTATTAAAAAAATTACCTCTTGAGGATCATTTAAATATGGAAAAAAGAATCTTTTGGAAATAAAATATGACAAACACATTAAGTTGTCTCTTCATTGATTTCCAAATAATCAAAATCCAAATAATAGAGGTGTTCATTTTCTTTTTCATCATAGTTAGAAAAAAAATTCAAGGTTTTCTTCATAGGTCTTGTTGATATCGTAAAAAATCTCATGATTTTTATCAATATCAAACATAGTTCCTTGGCACTTTGTTCACCTATCATTCTGATCCACACTATGTAGTTTAGTATCTTACCTTATTGGGAGCTCTTTTTCTTGCATAGTGCCTTACTTTCGTTCACAATCTTACTTAAAGATAAATTTAATATATTTTTCCTTGTCTCCATGTTGTATTTCCAATCTCTTATCATTTCTTAGGATCCACTTTTCATCTATTGAGTTGTATCTTTTATAAGGTGATATCCTTTATTGCATGCAAACAATTTTTATGATATATTATTCTCTCATTTTCAAGAGGTATGCACCCTTGATTACAACATCTTCCTTTCCTTAAAGTGTATGTATATTATAAATTATTTACTACTTGGGACCAAAAGTGTGTCATCCTTCACCAATAATTCCTTTACATAGCACTAGGGAAAGTGTTAATTCTTGTTCTCCCTCCCCTATTCTAGTGAATGATGTTATCCTAGTCAAAGATCTCTTGGAGGTATATGTCTTTTAGAAAGGATCTCTTCCCCCTCTCATTATGCATCCCTAAAAATGATCCCTTTACACTTGTTGCGGGATAGATTTCTACAACTAACTCTTCCTTGCCTCAAAAGACATATGCGCTTTGTGGCTTGGATTGCATGAACATTTTTCTTAAAGCATATATACTTGGTGTTGAATTTATTTATCCTTTTTATTATTTTCCATGAGATTCCACCATAGTCCTAATCTGTCATCTTAAGGTGGGGGGTTGTGGCATGTGTGGCCTCCTTGTTGCTAATGTTGTGGGATTTCCTTATAATAATGTGCTTTGTTTAGTTATCCTCATGTTGTGGTATTTCATTATTAATAATATTATTTTTTTGGATATCCTTATTCAAATACTTTCAATATGAGTTGAATAGAATAGGGTAGCTTGCTAGACCATTTGGCTAGCCTTGGCACTCATTTGCGGATTTCCTTGAAAATAATGCTTAACTTGGCTATCCTTGGGATTGGTTGGCTAGAATAATAAAACTTGATAAACCATTTGACATTTCCTTGGAGTAAAAATTTCCATGATGATTTAACTAGCATAACAAAACATGCTAGACCATTTGACTCTCCTTGGCATTGATTTTTAAATTTCCTTGCAAACAATGCTTTGCTTGGTTATCCTTGAGATTGGTTGACTAGCATAACATAACATTCTAGACCATTTTATCTTTCCTTCACACCAATTTTTCAAGATGAGTTGACTAGAATAACATAAATTTCTATACTATTCAAATATATTTTCATTGAACTATTTTGGGATGAGTGGAACTACCATAACATAGCTTTCTAGACTATTTCTACTCTTCCTCCTCTCTTCGCATGGACCATACAAAATAATGCAACTTTTTTGTCCTTTAGAATATGTTCCCTTTCATGTACCACCTATCATAACACATATATTTATCCTATGAAATCAATGTTTCTTTTCTCCCTCTTCCATGATCCCATAGCATAATACATCTTTATAGTTGGGTCGATCATGGTTACTTATCTTATATTTGATGTATTATATTTATATTTCCCTATGACCACTTGTTCTTTACAATAACATTTTGAGAATTATATTAGTAGTTGAGACATTTTGATCATCAAAGTCTCTTCAACTACTTGACTTGGATCCTTTGATTTTAGTAATAACTCCTTCGTGTGTCTTTTATTTTTTCCTTTATTTGTCTTGGTTTTGTTTTACTTTATTTATTTTTACCTTTCATGTGGTTGTATGAGTTATGATCCTATGGTTTGGGGGCTTATTCCCTTGAAATTATTGATGTCTTATGTATTTGTACTCTTACCCATTTTTCTCTCTATTTATTCTACTTTACTATGAGTATGTGTGTAGACTCATAGTCCCCACTAAAGTGGGCAATAAATGTAGTGCCCCATTTTAGTGTGCATGGCCTCCCATGCCTAATCATGTTCAAACCTTCTCATGCTAGATCAAAATATAACACCATAACTTTATTCTAAACTTAGTTTCTTGACCCTACCTTTATCAGGAGGTCAAGGTCACCTAGAGTGACCTTGACACAAGTTAGGGTTTCCTAGGGTGAGCCTCACTAGACCATTTGACCTTTTCTAAGCACCCACATTTTTTAGATGAGTTTACTATTATAACACAACTTGCTAGACCATTTGACTCCTCATGGAATTTATTTTTGGATTTCCTTATTGGAAATGCTTTGTTTGGTTATCCTTAGGATTGGTTGATTATCATAACACAACTTGATAGACCATTTGTCATTTCCTTGGCACTGATTTTTCAAGATGATTTGACTAGCATAATACAACTTGCTAGACTATTTGACTCCTTTTGTTCTAAAGTATCTTATGATAATTGGAACTAGCATAACACAACTTGCTAGACTATTTTGACTCTTTCTCCTCTCTTCACATGGATCAAACAATATAACACAACTTTTTTGTCTTGTGGAATATGTTCTCTTTTATGGAACACATACTATAACATAAATTTATAAGATATTAAATCCATTTTTATTTTCTCCCTTTTAGATGATCCTATAGAATAATACATTACTAGTTGGTTGGTTTATGATTCATTATCTTAAATTTGATGTATTCTCTTTCTCTTTTCATGTGACCACTTGCATTCTTTCAATAACATTTGAGAATGATATTAGTGGTTGAGATATTTCAATCATTGAAGTCTCTTCAACTAGTCAACTTGGAGGCCTTATTTCTATGACTAACCCCTTCGCACATCTTTTACTATTTTGATTGTTCTTTTTTTATTTTTTTGTATGTCCTTGCATGTTGTATGATTTTAGATTACAGAATATGGGAGCTTG